>CM041738.1:30822267-30859767 GCA_023373845.1 Nibea coibor | reverse complement strand
AGCAGCAGGGTCCGCTCATCCTGTCCCACCCCAGCATCGGCAGCCCGAGCCCGGGCGAGTCTGAGCCGCTGTCCCCTCACTACTGCCTCTCCTCCAGGGGCCTCACGGAGCTGCCCGATGAGCTGGGAGGCTACATGGAACAAAACTCACCTGAAGGAGGATCGGTATCATCCAAGGTCTGTGATTTTTCTACAGTGGATTGAATCACCTACAGTCTGTGTGTAACAACCTTCTCTTCACAAACAGGCAGACTCTGGAGGAGGAGGAGGAGGAGGAGGAGGTGGGTTCTACCTGGACTTCCAGCCATCGCCGGACCAGTCGGGGCTCGATATTAACGGCATCAAACCGGAGCCGCTGTGTGACTACGGGTCCAGTAACGACTTCTTCCCGTACTGCTCCTTCAGCAACGGAGACACGTCATCCACGCCGTCCATGGCTGAACTCGGTAAGCAGGAGGCGGGGGAGGAGGAGGAGGTGCCGGGGAGGAGGAGGAGGAGGAGGTGCCGGGGAGGACATGTCTCCACTAACTGTAGAAGCTTAGATAACGTACGACTGACAGAAAATGGGTCCACACCATGAGGTCACATGGTCGGCGGCCCTGCCCCTGGAGGTTCTGTTTGTCTCGTCTGGCTGCAGAACGCTGAAACGCCAGGCGGAGCGAAGTGTTGGCCCGGATGCGTAAAATGGACGATGGATGGGAGCAGGCGTGCACGTCATGTGAGAAGCTGATGGTGAACGGCGCAGAGAACGCAGGGTGAACATGCTGAGCGGGTGTCACTCCGTCCTGGTCGACCGCTGGAGGAAGAAACAAACAAAGAAGAAGAACACAGCGACAGAAGAAAGAAAGAAATGAGGTGCGGGGCAGACGGAGGCAGAGAGCTGGTTTAAAATAGCAGCAGGCTGGAAACTCATTCAAATCTCTGTGTGGTAATTAGCTGTCTGTTAATTAGGGCCAAGTGGGACGTGGCAGGGCACTCGGAGGGGAAACCATCTCCCCACAGATTTTTTTTCTCTGACAAAAGCATCTATCATAAATCCTCCACCTCCACCTCCACCCGAGCCCCGGTCCTAAAGCCCCGTCAGCTGACTGCGTCTTTGAACCTCGTTGTTTTGGTCTCGGTGTTTCTTCATTATTCGTTCAGCGCCGAGGTGCTGAGCAGTTTCTTCTCTGAGCTGCGTTCACAAACATTTTGTTTGATAGAGCACCAAACACAGAGTCTATAACGACATCACAGACGGACCTGATGGAGGAAGTAATCCATCCATCCATTCTCTTCCTCTTATCCGGGTCGTGGTGGCAGCAGGTTCAGCAGGGCGCTCCAGACTCTCCCCAGAAACACAATCCAGCTCCTCCTGGAGGATCCTGAGGCCCTCCGAGGCTAGAATCCTCCAGAAGGTTCTGGGTCTGTCCTGGGGTCTCCTCCCAGGTGGAGCTGCCTGAACCACCTCAGCTGACTCCTTTTGACACAAAGCAGCTTCTCTACTCCTACTGTACTTCCCCCAGATCTGTAAGGCTGAGCCCGGCTCATGTCAGCCGCTTGTATCCGCGATCTCATTCTTTGAGTCTGGCTGAGCTCCCTCTGAACCACAACGGTCCGGAACAACGTCCGCAGTACCAAACCACCGATCCATCTCACGCTGCAAGACCAAGATACCTGAACATCGGCCAGGCCGACCAGAGTCTGACAAGACTGAGACAAGACCAAGACCAGACTGAGACAAGACCAAGACCAGAGTCTGACAAGACTGTGACAGGACCAAGACCAGAGTCTGACAAGACTGAGACAAGACCAAGACCAGAGTCTGACAGGACCAAGACCAGAGTCTGACAAGACCAAGACCAGACTGAGACAAGACCAAGACCAGAGTCTGACAAGACTGAGACAAGACCAAGACCAGAGTCTGACAGGACCAAGACCAGAGTCTGACAAGACCAAGACCAGACTGAGACAAGACCAAGACCAGAGTCTGACAAGACTGAGACAAGACCAAGACCAGACTGAGACAAGACCAAGACCAGAGTCTGACAAGACTGAGACAAGACCAAGACCAGAGTCTGACAGGACCAAGACCAGAGTCTGACAAGACTGAGACAAGACCAAGACCAGAGTCTGACAGGACCAAGACCAGAGTCTGACAAGACCAAGACCAGACTGAGACAAGACCAAGACCAGAGTCTGACAAGACTGAGACAAGACCAAGACCAGAGTCTGACAGGACCAAGACCAGAGTCTGACAAGACCAAGACCAGACTGAGACAAGACCAAGACCAGAGTCTGACAAGACTGAGACAAGACCAAGACCAGAGTCTGACAAGACTGAGACAAGACCAAGACCGGACTGAGACAAGACCAAGACCAGAGTCTGACAAGACTGAGACAAGACCAAGACCAGAGTCTGACAAGACTGAGACAAGACCAAGACCAGAGTCTGACAGGACCAAGACCAGAGTCTGACAAGACTGAGACCCGACAGTACGTAGCATACGTAGTGACCCTGAGTCGCCCTGCGGTCACACCCCGAGTCTGTTTTTACAGACGCTGTTCTGCAGATTTGTGGTTCAGGAAACTGAAGATTTGTTTAGTTCAGTTTGAGTCCCGTCTGGACCCAAATGCAACCAGCCCAGATAAACTAACCAAAGGAGGGATGAAGAAACGAGGCGTGGGAGAGTCTTTGTTGAAGGACTGGAGGCTCCAGGTCTGCACTCTGACCTCACACCTGTGATGAGGTCAGAGCTCAGCTCATCTTCAGCAGCTAGTCAAACATTCCTGCATGTTTGAAGCAGGTCCAACATTTTCTCCATGTGTGCAGGAAGCACGCCGCCATCCTCAGCGGTCAGCAGCTCACTGCGTGTGTTGTGTTGCAGATCATCAGGCTCAGATCATCTCAAAGTCTCACCTGGACACGTGTCAGTACCTGAGGGAGGAGCTGCAGCACATGAGCTGGCAGAACTTCCTGCAGGACGAGGTGGAGAGCTACCAGAGCAAGGTGTGTGTGTGTGTGTGTGTGTGTGAGCACCGTTCTTCTCTCTGAGCCGTGTGTGAGTTTTGTGTCACCGTGTCCTCTGCAGCCGCGGGAGGTGATGTGGCAGCTCTGTGCCGTAAAGATCACCGAGGCCATCCAGTACGTGGTGGAGTTTGCCAAACGCATCGACGGCTTCATGGATCTCTGTCAGAACGACCAGATTGTGCTGCTGAAAGCCGGTGAGAGCGACCGGCACGGGTCAGAACACGCTGCATTCAAGGACACGTCAGTGTCAACGATATAAAGACTCATCAGTGTCACTTTATAGAGGTGTAGCAACCAATGAGATCAGAGCCACACACAGGAAGTCAGACAGGAAGTCAGACAGGAAGTCAGATAGACAGAATTTAGACAATTTAATGACAATCAGAAAAATCTAGAAAATAAAATCTGAATGTTAGAGGCAGTGAGTGTTTCTAGTGATTTATAGTTTCCTGTAAGTAAACAGGAAGTAGCTTTTATTTTGAAAAGAACTGTGTTCAGACATGACAGGTGACAGTAACAGGTTTGTCACATTCATTATTTTTTGTATGTTAAAATGCAAATTACCTCATTAAATATGCTAATTAAAACTAATTGTCAGAGCATAAATGTAACTTGTCTGCGACGTCATTATTAATCATCGTGTTTGTCCCGTCAGGATCTCTGGAGGTCGTCTTCGTCCGAATGTGTCGCGTGTTCGACTCTCAGAATAACACCGTCTACTTCGATGGGAAGTTTGCAGGTCCTGACGTCTTCAAAGCATTAGGTGACACTTCCTCTTCCTCTTCCTCCTCATTAAAGGTCCAGTGTAATCTTCATAACTCTGTTTTCATTCGTGTTTAACCGCCTGAGACATAGAGACACTGCAGCTCCTCTTCCACAGTCATTAAAGTCAGTGATGAACAGTGAAAGCATCAATATTTATACTGCAGTGTCATGTATTATGATGTATTATGATGTATTATGATGTATTATGACTCTGTGTGTTTGCAGGATGTGACGACTTGATCACGTCAGTGTTCGACTTCGCTAAGAGCATGTGTTCTCTGCACCTGTCGGAGGACGAGCTCGCTCTCTTCTCAGCCTTCGTTCTGCTGTCGGCAGGTACGTCTCCTCACTCAGGTCACTGCATGTTTCCGCGCTGTCGTTTGTCAGGAGCTCAGAGTTTTTCTGTGTGTGTGTGTGTGTGTGTGTGTGTGTGTGTGTGTGTGTCTGTGTGTTCTGTAGACCGGTCATGGCTGCAGGAGAAGCTGCAGGTGGAGAAGCTGCAGCAGAAAACTCAGCTGGCTCTGCAACACGTCCTGCAGAAGAACCAGAGAGAGGACGGACTGCTGAACAAGGTACACACACACACATACACACACATACACACACACACACACACACACACACACACACACACACACACACACACAGGTTTCTGGCTGCAGGTTTCAAGTCAAATTCTATAAATCATAAATTCCCTGATCAGCAGGTCACATGTCATCACGCCGCCCTCTTGTGCTGAGATGGTGAACTACAACTCATCTGTATTGATACACTGAACACACACACACACACACGCACACACACACACACACACACACGCACACACGCACACGCACACGCACACGCACACACACACACACACGCACACGCACACACACACACACACACACACGCACACACACACACACACACACGCACACACACACACACACGCACACGCACACGCACACACACACACACACACGCACACACGCACACACACACACACACGCACACGCACACACAAACGCACACACACACACACACGCACACACGCACACACACACACACACACACGCACACACACGCGTGGTTCAGAGACTGAAAAAAATGAAACAAAGTAAATTAAAATACATTTAAAACAATTTCTACTGGATTTTTGAAGTTCAGTTTTTATCCTTCCACGATGAGGAGCGGGCCTCGTCCCCGTCCCCGTCCCCGTCCTCGTCCTCGTCTGTGCAGGGTTCTCCGTCTCTCACACACGAGAACATTTTCCAAGGACCTGCTCGTCGTCGTCATCATCATCATCATCATCATCATCATCATCATCATCACGCAGATTAAAAAATTTGTACCAGCACACACACTGGGACTGCAGCATCAGCTGATCTCCTCTTCAACCTGTAAATGTCTGACCTCCTCTCTCCTCCTCCCCTCTCTCCTCCTCTCCTCCTCTCCTCCCCTCTCTCCTCTCTCCTCTCCTCTCCTCTCCTCCTCCCCTCTCTCCTCTCCTCCTCCCCTCTCTCCTCCTCTCCTCCTCTCCTCTTCTCCTCCTCCTCTCCCCCTCTCCTCCTCCTCTCCTCTCCTCCTCCCCTCTCTCCTCCTCCCCTCCTCTCCTCTCCTCCTCCCCTCTCCTCCTCCTCTCCTCTCCTCCTCCCCTCTCTCCTCCTCCCCTCCTCTCCTCTCCTCTCCTCCTCCCCTCTCTCCTCTCTCCTCTCCTCTCCTCTCCTCTCCTCTCCTCCTCCTCTCCTCTCCTCCTCCCCTCTCTCCTCCTCCCCTCCTCTCCTCTCCTCTCCTCCTCCCCTCTCTCCTCCTCTCCTCTCCTCCTCCCCTCTCTCCTCCTCCTCTCCTCCTCCCCTCTCCCCTCCTCTCCTCTCCTCCTCCTCTCCTCCTCTCCTCAGCTCAGATGTAAGGTGTCAGCGCTGCGTTCGCTCTGCACTCGTCACACGGAGAAGCTGTCGGCGTTCCGAGCCGTGTACCCGGACGTGGTCGGGACGCACTTCCCTCCTCTTTACAAGGAGCTGTTCGGCGCTGACGTTGAACTGACTCTGCAGACGGACGACGACTAAACGTCGACCGCGTTACCGGATCTGGATGAACCGAGCGCCGCGGAGGACCGGGCGGTGACTCCTGGAGTCCACAAATAATGGAGATCTGAACTCCTTCTTCACCTCCTCCTCCTCCTCCTCCTCTCATGGCTCTGGGTTTGGATGCAGTGAGGACTCAGGTGGTTTCCCTTCATCTGCATTCACACACACACACCTTGTGTTCAGGGTCGTGGACGCTCAGGCTGCAGGTGCAGCAGCTGACGCGTCGGCTTCCTCGCCGCCGCACACGAGCTCCGACAAGAAAGTTTACAATCGTGCAACGATGCTGGACAGTGAACGCCTCATCTGTTCGTCTCCACGAGAATGTTTCTAACCTCATCTTCGTTTTCGTGTCTGCATCACTCCATAAAAAATCATTTTCAGAATTCAACTTAAAGGTTTGAGTTTCTTCTCGTTTATGGAGTTTAGGCAGGTTTAGATTCTTCATCAGACTTTTCTCTGTCAGCTGCCACATCCAACATGGATGCTTCCTGTTGGTCTTTAAATGAGGACGGGAACATTTCTGGTTCAGGATGTTTCCGTTGACCCGTAAAGTTTGATCCGGTTCCGGTCTGGTTCCTGGTTCCAGTCTTCTTTCTGTTGATGCTTCACTCAGGTTAATCAGATCTTCAACGTCCTGAATAATTAAACATCAAACGTCGTCGTCCTGATGATGTCATCAATAATTTGATGTGTCGATCCCGTTAAATCTGTTTTATTTAAATCTGCCGAGTCACCCAGAGGAGACGTGAACGGTCCACAGCACCGACCGCTGAGGCCCATGGGTACTGTAGTATTTAGAGCTGCGTGTGTGTACTGAACAGGTGAACAGGTGAGTCACGATAACGTCACAACAGACTCCATGTTTGATTTCATCCTCCATGACTTCGTTCCTCCTCCTCCTCCCAGCAGCCTCCTCCTCCTCCTCCCTCCTCCTCCTCCCCCTCCCAGCAGCCTCCTCCCCCTCCCAGCAGCCTCCTCCTCCTCCTCCTCCTCCTCCCAGCAGCCTCCTCCTCCTCCTCCTCCTCCTCCTCCCCCTCCCAGCAGCCTCCTCCTCCTCCTCCTCCTCCCCCTCCCAGCAGCCTCCTCCTACTCCTCCTCCTCCTCCTCCTCCTCCCAGCAGCCTCCTCCTCCTCCTCCTCCCCCTCCCAGCAGCCTCCTTCTCCCCCTCCTCCCCCTCCCAGCAGCCTCCTCCCCCTCCCAGCAGCCTCCTCCTCCTCCCCCTCCCAGCAGCCTCCTCCTCCTCCTCCTCCCCCTCCCAGCAGCCTCCTCCTCCTCCTCCTCCTCTCAGTGTGTGCACAGCAGCATCAGATGCAGAGCCGCTCGCTGTGCCTGAATGGTTAGCCTGTAGCGCCCCCTGCTGGCCTGGACAGGGAAGTGCAGCAGTTTGTTTACCGCACGATCGTTTCCAGCCGTCCAATCAGAGTCAGACGTTTCAACATTTGGATGAAAAATAAATCAAAACATTACGAAGACAAACAGTGTCCGCCTTGGAGAAGCTGTTAGTCTGTACTTCCTGTCCGTGGCTTGCAGCTCCCATTGGTTCATACTGAAGCTTAAAAGGCATGACTCGACATATACGTCACAAATATGTCGAGTCATGTTATACGTGTCTCGATCAGCTCGTCCAATCAAAAGACAGAAGACGTTTGGCGTCAACACCTTTTTTCCTTTTTATAGAAACTTTGTCAGCATTGAAACGTTCTGCCAGGGCGCCAATTAAAATTCAGATTTTTATACATTTTGTATGAATGTCAATATTAACACCAGCATTGATGTTTCATCACAGCACAGTCGCACGATCGAGTTCAGGTCAATTTAATTTCTAAATCATAACAGACGTTATGACTCTCTCCACTCAGAGCAGGTCTACACCTGGAGAAAGACACCAGGAGGAGAACCTGGATCATGGTGGACGGACAGCTGTCATCTGAATAGCAGCAATAATAATAACATGAGTCATGGTCGTCATAATAATCAGAATGACAGTTTTTGTAGTGGACGTCATCAGGATGACAGCAGCAGGAGAACCTGACGAGACGAGAAAAGAAAAGACACGTGAATGTGTTCAGAGGGAGAGAAGAGCTCAGTGCATCACAGCTGAAGACTCTGACTCCCATTCTACATAAGGGGCCATAAGGAACCTGGAAGAACCCTGAGGACCCGTGAGGAACCCTGCAAACGTGGGTGCGATGCCACTTTCATATTTCGTTGAACAAACTGTTGGAGGTCGTGAGTTTGTTTATTTTCAGCAGCTGATTTTTAAAAAATCTTGAAATTCGACAAACGTTGAAGAAACGTTCATGTTTAACCGCTGAGGATTCAACCAGCCTAACTAACGTAATACTGCAAAAATAAAAGTATTAAGAGCAATACAGAATCTATGCAGAGACAGGTATGGTGTGTTGCACTACATGTTGCTGTGTGTGTGTGTGTGTGTGTGTGTGTGTGTGTTTCCATTCATGTTTGGACCACAGCCTGCTGGGAGAAGTGACGTTCCATCATCCACAGCCTCACGATTCTCCTGTTTACCGTAAGACGTCAGCGTAATATTTGCCGAGTCACCCAGTTTGGATTAAAATGATCAGCCGCTCCACCGCGTCAGCATTTCTGGCTAATAACAACCATAACTAACTGAGAGTCAAGCAATAATGTGAACGTATTTTATCTTTATTGATTGTGTGTGTTTGGAAGCTCGGCACGTCAGCACAGTTTCTAATTTCTAAGATTTAATCTGAGGGGTTTCCTTTCACTGTTATTGGCTTTTTATTCCGTCTCGACCCGTCACGTGATCACGTACGCTGATGACCTGCTCCTCTCCCTCCATGACGCCTCTTTGTTTTATTCTGTAAGTAACTTTATTAAGTCTGTACAGGCCACAGGAAAATACTGCTATAGATGCTAATGAGCATCAGACGTTTATCTGTTGATATGCATCATAATGTATTCTGTCTGGTTTGATATGCACTGCTCTCCATTAGGTTTAGTTGAGTTGCAGAGAGCGTTTCTGTGTTTTAAATATGCGTTTGGTGCTAGGTTGTTAGCAGGGTCCATTTACCAACGATGCCACCTGATGTTTCCCCACATAGAAAGGAAAATTCTGCTTTTTTTTTAAAGTGTCTAACTGTAAAACTTATTGTGTTGGCCAAAATGTTAAATCTAAATAAATACCTCATGTCAATGAATAAATTGTATTCAAACAGTCCTGAACACACAAAAAAACGCACTTAACGTGATCACTCAGCTTTTTTCAGAGCTGAACAAAGTTTCGTGTAATTCTGGACGATATACCGCCTGGTTACTGAATTAAAAACAGAATTTTCCTTGAAATAAAGAAACAGATTTGATATTGAAATATCATCGTACAAAGATGTTATTGGCCGGCCTGCACCTGTATCAGCGTGTCAGGCTCAGAGCTGCTGTATCTGAACGTATGAAAAATAAACCAGGAAATAAAATGATGGATTTTTTTATTTTGGCCTCATTTCATGCAGCTCAGGCTGTTACACTGCTCACTGCTGGTTCGGAGGTTGTGTTCGGTCCCAGGTCCGGCCCAATATTAATGTCCGCCCTCCCTGCCTATAAATCTGAGGACGTGAAGAGCACTCTGCTTCCTGTTCCCATCAGCTGCAGTTTCCTCAGCCAGATAAATAGTTTCTGGTTTAAGAAACACTCAGGAGCACTTTAAGTTTTATCTGCCGCGAGTACAAATAAAATCCCACTCACCTCCTTCGTAATGGCTTTGGAGGCAGACATAAACATCTGAACATAAAGTATCGGCCAGAAAGCGCCAGGCGTGAGGACGGACGAGGAGAAGTGAGGCCGGGAAGAAAGAAATAAGATTAGTAACAGACCCGGAAGTTTGTCACGTCAGCAGCTGACTGACTAATCCAACAGAAATCCAACCATCCAAAGTCCAATACAAGAAACAGACTGAAGACAAACGTCAAGATGTCTGAACGTTTCCTGTGGAAGGTGAGCTTGTTTTGCAGGCTGCAGTCCACGATGGCGATGGTGGGCTCAGCGACGTGTCGACCAGCAGTCACACAAACGGACCTCCGCTGGTTCACCCTCAGCTCTGACGTTGTTCTTTGTTTGTCGGTTCACAGGAGTCGAAGACTCGTCTCTGCTGTAGTTCAAATGTGTTCGCTCATTTCTTCATGCCTGCTGTCACCACGACCATAAAACAGATTCAGAAATTATGAAACAAAAATAAGTCCATGTTGGAGTTATTGGAAGAGAAATGAGGCAGCAGCATGCAGTAAAACCAAATGTCCACATGGAGGAGACACAGGACAGAGAAGTCTCCTTCACTTCCTCCATAGAGTGTCACCTCCTGATGTTTGTCTGAGGATCTTTGGGGCTGATCAAACCAAGCTGCTGTCAATCAGCTGATTGAAGACTTTGTTTGTCATGTTGGCCAAAGTTCACTCAGAAGAACTGTGATGATTAAGACGCGTTGGACAGGGAGCGTCCTGATAGGCTAACAGCAGACTGTGCAGCCTCCATGAGACCTGCCACGCTGAGCTGTCCACCTCTGTGTCCTCTTGGTGGCAGACAGCAGTGTTTGTGCAGTCCTGCTCAGGCAGTCCTCAGTGTCCACAAAGAGCAGTGACCCTGCAGCATTTTGAGACAAAGTGACAGCTGCCGTCTCCGTGACACGGCGTGCGGCATCCTCGCGCGCCGACCTGCGGCCTCTGCGGCTGCTCGGGCCGTAGAAGAAGACAAAACATTATACAGCCCCAACAAAGTGATGACAGACGTCTCACACAGACCGTCCCTCCAGATACACCACCACCAGTCAGCCTGTTGGCTGATCTGCAGTGAACATACTGCAGTGTCGTGTCATATCGTACCTGCATGATGTGTTTACGAGCCAGGACAGACTTAAAACATGCTGAGACCAGTTTACTGTCATGGAGACGCAGAGTTTCAGATACACATATTCAGGGATGACAAACTCATGGGGACCTACAGGGAGAAGAGGGACTCGTGCTTCTACCCTTATGAGGACATGTCAACTGTCCTCACAATGTGAGACGTGTGTCATGTGTGGACAGGTGTCACCGGAGGCACAGAGTCCTTCTTCTTTGTCTTTGTTCCAGACCTCACCTGTGTCTCGTTGAACGCCGATCACCGCATGGATCTGTCTGTTACCGCCTCCGACACGTGACGGAGTCAGTCCAGAAAGTTTGTTAGGAAAAGTCTAACTGGACTCTGGAGATGAAGCGGCTCTCTTTACTTGTTAAATAATGAACGACCTTCAGCGCCGCGGTGCCAGGCGCTGTTAACAAGAACCCAGGAGTCCATTTATTTACTGTTTTACTTCTGCGGTTTAGTTTATTTTGAATATTTTAACACTTTTAATTATTAATTTATTAAGAGTTCATTGCTCTTTGTTTAATTTCACATCAGGAATAAAATGGGTCTTAAAATGAGAAGATGAACTTTGACCAGCTCCTCTGGAAAACTGATCGACATTTAGCAAATTCAGATTTGAATGAATTACTTCGTTCATTCATTTGAAGGTTTACTGGAAACGTGAGGACTGAGATGGTGCAGATGTGGAGGTGGAAAACGAGCTGGCAGGCGTGATTCCACCTGAGCTGAGCTGACGGAGAGGATGGAGGAATGTGAACGAGAGAGTGGGTCGAGGAAGCGGAGACAAACGGGCTGATTGTTGTGCTCATGCAGACATTCTGTTCTGTCTGTACAGAGGAAACATTCTTCTTACTGTTGCATTTGCTGCAGGATGTAAAACATGGACTGAATGTGAGCCAGCCGCCTCTAATAGTTCTGTGCTGGCAAACTGCCTTTTGCTTTCCTGGCTCATTGTTCGCACCAAACGGTTCACGTTCAGCAGCAGTGTTGTTTTCTGTCCTCACCCTGCATCTCCTCATTAAATCCTGGGAGAGAGACCAGAATCAGAACCACGACGCCGACCAAACGCTGAGCGACACTTTGATTTACACTAAAAGCTCACATCTCTCCTCTTCTTGTTACCTTTTTACCCCTTCGTGCTGCCCTCCGGATCTAATTACCAGGACGGGAGGACGTCCCCGCCCGACCACAGACTGGGATCGACGAGAGGAGGGAAGTCCCTGGGGAGGCGTGTTTGTTAATGAGACGGATTGGACTTGGCAGGCAGCAGAGCCTGGCAGCAAACTGTGGACTGAGAGAGACGGCCGCCCAAATCTGCGAGCGCCGCGCACTTAACCAAACAAATCTGGGGCAACAGCAAAGACCTGGACTGTAAGTAGCCTCAGAGCCCAGAGGATTATCTGTATTTTCATAGAGTCGGTTTGATAAAACCTCAGTGACGCGCTGGAAAGGACTGTGGCTTTAATATCTGAGACAATCTCAGAGAATAATCAGGAGGAAACTAAACTAACGTGGCCACACCTCAAACTGTGATGTCAGAACAGGTGGCTTTGATCTAATGAGAACACCTGTTGGGATTTCACCGGAAGACAAAGAAACTACACAAACATAAAGATCAGCTGGGCTGCAGACTCACTGTGACCTCAATTCTGCATCGATCCAGCTGGTCGACGTTCAGATTTTTCCACCCTCGCCCTCCTCACAGCTAGAGCCATGGACTACCTTCCAGTCCAACACCGGCAGTGTCCAGTCTAACAGTGACCACAGCAACAGAACCTCTGAACCGGCAGTGTCCAGTCTAACAGTGAACACAGCAACAGAACCTCTGAACTGGCAGTGTCCAGTCTAACAGTGAACACAGCAACAGAACCTCTGAACCAGCAGTGTCCAGTCTAACAGTGAACGCAGCAACAGAACCTCTGAACCGGCAGTATCCAGTCTAACAGTGAACACAGCAACAGAACCTCTGAACCGGCAGTGTCCAGTCTAACAGTGAACACAGCAACAGAACCTCTGAACCGGCAGTGTCCAGTCTAACAGTGAACACAGCAACAGAACCTCTGAACCGGCAGTGTCCAGTCTAACAGTGAACACAGCAACAGAACCTCTGAACCGGCAGTGTCCAGTCTAACAGTGAACACAGCAACAGAACCTCTGAACCGGCAGGGTCCAGTCTAACAGTGAGCACAGCAACAGAACCTCTGAACCGGCAGTGTCCAGTCTAACAGTGAACACAGTAGCAGCATTAACTGAGACTGAGATCAGGATGAGTGGCTCCTCCAGCTGTCGTTCACCTCAAATGGATCACATTTAGGAGCTTTCACCTCTCCACGCTCCATCCTCTGTTCTCCATTCTCTCATCTCCACCTCCTCCATACACACACACACACACACAGTTTCCACTCCTGTCCATCATTTTATCTGCTCAGCGAGGCCACATCTCCCGTCCGTCTGCCTGCCGTGTCAGAGGCTCCTCGGAGGTTTATCACTTTATCAGCCGCTCAGGGCCGAACACATCGTCTGATAAAATCACTTCACGCTTTCTGTCCAATGACTCGCCTGAAACTGCTCCGGGCCATTAGCCGCTCTTCACGGTGTTTTCCACTCACGTCCTCAAACAGACCTGCTGCCGCCGACTTGAATCACTTCGTTCACCAGAGATTTTGACATCTTTTATATTTTCATGTGCTCAAATAATCTTGTATTTGAGATTTATTCCCAGTGTGCATGAATAACTGACAAATGAACTAACCGGTGCCGGTCCAGATGAACATGACAAAGTGCTTTTGACAGAACATTTGTAACATCCAATTCCACGAGGGAGAAACAGACGTTTGGAAGCTGCTGGACATTTTCAGTCAAATATACTGTGATCAGTTTAAAGGCTCATGGACGTGCAGAGCACACTGCAACGCTTTGGCTTCATATTCAAACAGTCCAATCATATCTTTATCCTCTTTATCCATCCACCCACCCACCCACCCACCCATCCATCCATCCATCCATCCATCCACCCACCCACCCATCCATCCATCCATCCATCCACCCACCCACCCACCCACCCATCCATCCATCCACCCATCCATCCATCCATCCATCCATCCACCCACCCACCCACCCACCCATCCATCCATCCATCCACCCACCCACCCACCCACCCATCCATCCATCCATCCATCCATCCATCCATCCATCCATCCACCCACCCACCCATCCACCCATCCATCCATCCATCCCTTTCCTCCCTCCTTGTCTAAATCAGTGCCAGCAGGACTGATCCTTCCATTACGAGCCCCCTCCCCACGTCTTCTTCTTATTTCCCAGGCTCCCCGTCTCTCTGCTGTGTTTTCTCGCGCTCTCCTGTGGTGCGTGTAAAGGCGACAGCCCGGCTTCTGTTCGGCCTCGTTACGTTCAGAAATAACTCCATGTTACTTCACGTGGCTCGAGGCAGAGCTCACATCCACCATGTTCTCCATCTTCATGTTTCACACCTGCTCTGTGCCGACACTCTGCTGCTTCACATGCGATGCTGAGCGTACATTGTCAGCATCGTGGGTCGACCCTGTTCAACCCCGGTTCACAGAGGAGGAGGTTTACTGCTGATGAGATCATTTATTGTTGACTTGAGTTTATTTGGTGGAAAAGAGGAAATCCTGCTCCCACTGACCTCCACCTACTGTCCAGCTGTCATATTTCAGCTTGAGTGTATGCGCGCTCTGACGTCTGGAACGTCGCTCTGACGCAGTATTCCAGCTCCTCCCGGTGGATATACAATCCGTCCAGCGAGTTCTGTGTCGGCCCGGGGTTTCCTGTCTGGACATGTCATGAAGGCCTCCAAAGAAAGGCGCCCGGGAGGATCCTGATTGGATGTTCAACCACCTCAGCTGGTTCTTTGCGATGTGAAGGAGCAGTGGCTCTACTCTGAGCTCCTCACCCTATGGCTGAGGTGACCCACAGCTAGATGACTGCTGGAACACAGACCAGAAAGTCAAGAGATGTTCTTGTCTTTTTTGCTGCTGCGCTTCACCCAGCATGATGTTGTGTGTGGTGTTTAGTATGCACAGGTCTCTGCAGCAGTGGACGAGCTGAATACAAATATTTATTAATTAAGGGCTAATTTCCCGCTCCATTGATTCCAGCTCCCACATAGCTCTGCTTCTTCTCCTCGGAGGATCAATGAGCGCTCAGACAAACCCCCAAAGTGCATGCGTGCACGTGGACTTGCACTCCTGATTCTTCTTTAAACTTTCATGGATTTTCAGCGGTGAGCCTCCACACACTCCGATGTCAGGGGAGAGAGACGTCGCCCTGAGGTGTAGTCAGAAAGTAAAAACACACTCACAGTCAGTGTTGAGTTTTTCTGCAATACAATTTTTATCTGCTCTTGTCCAGGTGTGATCAACAACAGCTGAGACAGAAGCATAAATATCTTGGTTTGTCTCCGTGGACTGCACTCTGTCGAACCTGATTGGCTTCAGCTTTACACGTCTGTCGTGGTTTCTTCTGGCAGCTCTACTCTAGACGGAGGCGATGCACCTGAAGCTGGTAATCAACATAAAAGAAGAACTTTCAGCGTCCTCTTCACTCTCTGCTCCTCTGCCGTTATGTCCATAGAAGCTGCTGCCTGCTGGGCCTGAACACCTCCTCCTCTCCCCGGTGGTCACTCCCCTCGATGCTCTGAGCCAACAGTAGCTGGAAAAATATGCATCTTGACCTAGAAGAAGTCAAACTGAGTTTTGGACTTTGGTGTTCTCTACAGCATGTCACCAAATTTGTGCATCGAACATGAAGCTGCCAACGGCCTCAGAGTTCGCAACATGTTCGGAAGCTCTCTCAGGAGTGTTTATCGTCCATCACTGCTCTCACATCTCCAGAAGTGAAGCTTCACCTTACTTTGTACTTCACACTGCAAGTGTGTGTGTGTGTGTGTGTGTGTGTGTGCGGATTGAATTTCTTTATTCATGCTGCTAGAAAGTGCATGGTGTTTACAGCGAGATAACCTTGACAGCTATAAAATCCATCATATTTTATTATTTCAGCAGCGTTGTGTGTGCAGCCAGATAAGAACCTTTATTTGGGATAAATCTGAGCAGCACAAAGCTACTTTAAACTCCAGGAAGCCGGATAAACACCTTAGAAGATGGTAAAAGTGTTGATAAGCTCGGCGGGTTTCTCTGAGTAGAACGCTGTTTTCCTGTTATCAGCGAGGAAATATAGAAGATAACACGACATGAAGAAGAAAAGTAACTACAGCTCCGATTCCTCAGCGCTGATCACATCATGGTCCGACGGCTCGTCTGTCCCCAGAGGGAAAAATCCTGTTATGAGCTCAGTGACAGACGGATGAAAGAGTTAAAGCAGACTGACACTCGCCCATCAGATCATCACCAGGGCTCTGATTGAGTTACCCAGCATGCATTAGTCACAGGGCTAAATGTGAGATTATGTGTTCAGGGGCTGACACTGGTCTGATGACACACGGTTAATGTGCAGATCATCCATTCAAAGAACGTACGGACGTTCCTTCACGGCACTAAGTCACACACCAACAACTATTTCACTGAGTTTGGAAGAAGGCTCTGCTCGTGCCAGAACCAGATCGGGTGAACTGGCAACGTAACCGGGCTCAGCAGCTTCTATGGACATGATGGCAGAGGAGAAGAGAGTGAAGAGGACGCTGACGGAGGAAGCTAAGAAGAGAATCAGCGACCATAGACAGACGTTTGCCTTCCAGCATATTGGACAAAATGTTGACCTGACGATGGCACCAGCTGAAAAATCAGAGGATCAACAAAATGATCGCAGATCATCCGAGAGGGAACATGAATGTTTGTACAAGCACAGGTCGTTTGTCTCCATGAATTCAACATACGTGTTCCACATCAGCAGAAAGGGGAAGTTTACAACTCACAGAAATGTTGGGAAAAAACTGCAAAGACTGGTGTCAGTCGGTTTGCACAGAGGAAGCACTGAGAGGTGATGGTCTGATCCTTAGTTTGGGTTAACATCTTCCCCACAGTGCAGAGAAATGCAGCACTAACAGCCTGTATCCGTCCTGCTTCCTTCCTCCTGAGGTGGCTGAAAAAGGAAAGTTGAGAGTTTGAATTAGATCTGTCTCGGTAAGAGCACCACGCTGCCGGGCGCCATCGAAAGCTCCACCGAAGCTAAAACAGCTGGTAATTACATCCACAGCACCGGAACAGCGAGCCACGCCGCCTAAACAAAGAGTCGATAAAGTGCTGCAGCTTTTAAATAACAATAAAGACCGAAGGTAGAGCAGAGATCTGAATATGACTGAGAGTTAGAGCAGGAGAGCATTTGGTTTTTATTTAGCGTTAATGGCCGAGGTGAGCGTTCGATGGAGCGGAATAATGAGGCGGATCAATGTCCATCGACCTGCTGCCCAACCCGCCACACTTCCCATTACACTGATGCCTCGGGGTAGTCTAATCTGCTGCCTAAGTAAGAGCGTAACTGGAAATAACACTGAGGAAAGGAGGAGCTGCAGAGGGAAGCACTATCGATTAATGTCATAAACCATAAAAATATTGACTGCTTTAAGCATTTCAGATGTTAGTTTGGACCTGGAGAGGCTGCTGCTTTATTTTTCATGAACATTTTAGTGACAGATTTCCCAGAAGGAATGCCTGCAGAGAGTTCAAGGAAATGTGTGATCAGTTACAGAAAAGTGTCACATGCAAAATCAACATGTGAAGTCAGATTTGACTCCCAAACTTCCAACTTTCTTTCTGGTTAAAGTAGCTAACCGCTAACTGTATCTGCCGTTAGAAGGCAACAGAACCGGCTCAGCAGCCGGACCGGACCGTGGCTCGAGCTCAGCCTCTGAGACCAGACCAATAACGTTACAGTACCGAGATGATTCACAGACTTTATGATGGAAACACTGATCAGTACTGAACCGCTAACTGTGGTTAGCTCGGTCAGCTAACTGAACTGACTCCCCTGCCCGGGAAGCCAGGATCCAAACCCGGCAAGAAAACCAGCTGATAGGCTGCTGTGTTCGCTGTTAGACTGGACACTGCCGGTTCAGAGGTTCTGTTGCTGTGTTCGCTGTTAGACTGGACACTGCTGGTTCAGAGGTTCTGTTGCTGTGTTCGCTGTTAGACTGGACACGGCCGGTTCAGAGGTTCTGTTGCTGTGTTCGCTGTTAGACTGGACACTGCTGGTTCAGAGGTTCTGTTGCTGTGTTCACTGTTAGACTGGACACTGCTGGTTCAGAGGTTCTGTTGCTGTGCTCACTGTTAGACTGGACACTGCTGGTTCAGAGGTTCTGTTGCTGTGTTCGCTGTTAGACTGGACACTGCCGGTTCAGAGGTTCTGTTGCTGTGTTCACTGTTAGACTGGACACTGCCGGTTCAGAGGTTCTGTTGCTGTGTTCGCTGTTAGACTGGACACTGCTGGTTCAGAGGTTCTGTTGCTGTGTTCGCTGTTAGACTGGACACGGCCGGTTCAGAGGTTGCAGCCCCTCCTTAGGATGTGTCTTTAAAGGACCAGTTTTCAACATGGTGGGCGTGGAAAAGGACGCACGGCGTGTGTAAACAGTCTGACTTTCAGCTGATTAAACACTCAACAGAGTGATGTAGATTATATGATGTAGATTATGTTCTGTTAATCTGACTCACTGGACCTTTAAGTTAAAGATGGAAATACTTTGCCAACCGCTGAGACTCCAGGTGGAGTCTCCTCATATACAGACATAATCTCTATCAGACACCTTTAGTTCTCTCCGTGCCTCTGTCGTAGCAGTCGTACATAAACGTTATCTGAGCCAACAGAAGGAAAACATTCATATATAAAGTATAAAAGAAACAACAGATAACTTTAAAGAGCAGTCTGCAAACACAGAGACGGACTCTGTTATCTGTGGGGCTAACAGTGAAGAGCCGACGTGCTGCGAATGTGAACAGAGCTGATATAACAGGTTAGCAGCAGCCTGCCTCCGCTCACACACTCAAACTGCTAAAACTCGTCCTCGCCATCATCAGGACTTCATCTGCTGCGGGTTCACAGCACTTCCTGTTACTCTCTCTCTCTGCGGTGTGAATGCATCCTCGCCCTGTTTGCTGCCGTATGAAGGCATGAAAACCTGTTTGGTGCTAACGATGCTAATTCTGAGATAATGATTGAAGGGACTCAGCGTTTGCTGCTCGTTAATCAGGTACTGAAGTATCTCGTGTCTGTGTGCAGCCTACAGAACATCAGTGTATTATGTTGTTATGGAGTACACACTTATATCACACGAGAGGTCATGCGTGTGTGTATTCTGTGTGAGTGTGATATTTATTTTGTGTTCTACAGTTAATTGTCATTGGACCGTCCTGATCTTTGCAGTTTAAGATGTCACCAATAACCAGAACCAGACACATGCTTTCAGACACATGGATTCTCTCTCCAGGGGGCAGTTCACCTCCGAGCGGCTTCCTGGGAGCGCTCAGGTGGGTGCAGCGGCTGCCACGACTCATTCACTTGTAAACTGGGCGAAATAACAGGGCCAGATGTTCTCATTATTTCTGCTCGGCCCGGGAACACCAGTCAGTGTTTTGGCCACTTCCCAACGAGCAGAAAGCTTCATTTTACAGAGAGACGAGCCTCCCTGTCCTCCTCAGATCCCCCGCTGCTGCTGACAGGCTCTGTTCAGTATGAGGCCACAAACACCGACAGGAATCAAAGCTGTGCAGCGTTTAGCGTGAACGCTGCTGCTTCCGGAGATCATTTCTCCACCTCCAACTTTGTGTACGACAATACATTTCATTTACAAGCACAAGCTCAAAGACACTTTACGTGGTGAACACATCAGGCTGAGCTGAACATTAAAGCAGCTTTAAAGAGGTTCAGTACAGAACGTCATGAACGGGGAAATTAGCTACAGAGACCAAAACTGTTTTTGTACCAGGCTGTAAACATGTTTATTTCTGCTGTCTAACATGGGGATTTATGGAGACTGACTCACTTCTGCAGCCAGCCTCAGGTGGACAATAGAGGAACTGCAGTTTTTGGCACTTCCACACTGGCACTAAAATCACTAAAAGTAACGGAGTGGTCTGGGTGAAGAGTGAAAGACTCATGAGTCTCCAGACTTTCCAGTGTGGTGCTGCTGATAATGATGATGATGATGCTGCTGATGATGATGATGAGGATTCTTAAATTCTGCTCAGACACCCCAAAAACAAACTCTGGCACAATCACACTTCGCCCAAATCAATTAACTGTGAATTAAATCCAATTATGTTTTGTCAGGACTAATCCGAGCCTGGTCACTGCCGTTCCTGATAGCGTTGTTTGCCAGGGAATTACTGTCGAGTCGCACCAGCTCCAATCAAAGCTCCGGCTCCCGTTAAGCCCTTGTTGATGCTGCACATTAACGAGACCACAGGCGCTAATTCAATTCGGTAAACACAGCGTTTGGAGTGTGCCTGATGTACCGCGAGTGGGTGGACGTGAGCTTGGCAAACACTTTCCAGCCCGGCTGGTTGATCTGTTTCCCATTAAGAAGAGCTCAGACACAGTCGAAGTCTTCCTGTGGTGGATTCCTCCCGCTGTCACGAGGACTGCTCAGACCTGCAGCCTACGAACAACAATGACGATTTACTCCTTTAGACTAACAGACAGTCCCAGATTCACAGTCCTCTTCACTCTCTGCTCCTCTGCCATCATGTCCATAAAAGCTGCTGACTGCTGGGCCTGAACACCTCTTCTTCTTCCCGACTGAGCTAACATGAGCTAACAGCAGCTAACAAACTGAGCTAACACGAGCTAACAGCAGCTAACAGACTGAGCTAACAGCAGCTAACAAACTGAGCTAACATGAGCTAAGAGCAGCTAACAAACTGAGCTAACAGCAGCTAACAGCAGCTAACAAACTGAGCTAACATGAGCTAACAGCAGCTAACAAACTGAGCTAACAGCAGCTAACAAACTGAGCTAACAGCAGCTAACAAACTGAGCTAACATGAGCTAACAGCAGCTAACAAACTGAGCTAACATGAGCTAACAGCAGCTAACAAACTAACGATGCTAATTCTGAGATAATGATTGAAGGGACTCGGTCAGCGTTTGCTGCTCGTTAATCAGGTACTGAAGTATCTTGTGTCTGTTCACCTGATCACAGGTCACCTGATCACAGGTCACCTGATCACAGGTCAGTTATTACATATAGAGATGCTGTCCTGTGAGCCTCTTACAATCAGCTGTCTTCTATGTGGTCACGATGTCTGCGTGTGTTCTCGTCTCCATGCCTCCGAATGTTTTGGTATTCCTGAGTGAAGCTGCAGCTCATCAAAGGTTTCTGTCTGTGCACATGTTTATCCCGTCTACAGCCCGATAACAGGCAGAATAACAGAGCGGGGGCCGACCTGCTGTATTAACAGATAACAAGCTGCAGATGGGGGTTACGACAGAGGAGCCAAATGTCAACCTGTCGCAGCGCTGATGAGTCACAGGGTGAAAGAGCCGTGGTGACATTTCATCACCGAGGTGTGATGGATGGAGGGGACGGAGGAGGTGGGGGGACGGACGGAGAATAAAGAACACTTTCACATGTTTATCTTCAGCTACTGAACATGGTGTCACTTTTAATCACACAGCTTAATATCACACATCTCCCCTCGAGGGTCGTCGTGATCAGTGTCAGATCAGAACAACCACACATCTGGAACCAACCCAGAAACACAGAGTACCCCAAAGTTTTATGTTAGAAATATGTAGTATGGGTCAGACACTGCCGGATGCTAACTTTTATATGTGGGGTAATTAGCATAAATTAGCATAATCGCCTATATGGTCAATAACAGTTTGGCTAATCAGAGCAGTTTTAGGGTTATTTTGATGGATTTTAAGCCAGTTCTTGAGTTTCAGAGGATGCTGGTTGGACGTATAACTCATGTCTTTGAAATCATTTGAAATGCATCAGTTTATGATGATGAACATGTTTACAGCCTGGTACAAAAACAGTTTTGGTCTCTGTAGCTAATTTCCCCGTTCATGACAACTGTACTGAGGGTGAATTTATATACAACTCACCTGTTCACATTATATTAAGGCTTAAAGTTATCCAGGATTCAGAGCGTGGACAAACAGGTTTCTCAGCTCGATCAGTCTCAGTGACTGTCTTGTCTCGTTTGTTGTGTGTTTTGTAGTCTCCGCTCACTGAATGAACCCACAGAGCTACACGTGAACTGTAAACCTCCCTGCACTCGTCTCGTCTCCGGGGACGTCGGCGCTTCAGAAGACTCCGCTGAAGGCTCCGTCTCCGATGTGATTGATGGTTGTGATGACGAGCCGTCGGTGCACATCGGCAGCGGAAAGCGTGCTGCGCCGCTCGGCCTGCATATCAAACAGCTCACGACCTTTCCTAAACTTCTCCCTTAGCTTGTAGGACACATACTGAAGAGGGTGTGTATCCCTCAGTGTTAGCGCTGAGCACGTTTCCTGTAGAGCTGAGCTTCAGACTGAGCATCCGCTGTGTGTATCTGCTGGCTACAGTTTGAATAACGCTGCTCTAAAAGACCCTCGGGAACGCGTCAGCTTTCTCCGTTAGAAACGTCTGAACCGCCGTATGTCTGCCCCTCAGGACTTTGATTTTCAAAGACAGATTGATCCACGCTGCTGATAATCGGCTCGTCCTGCAGCTCGGGAAGCGTAACCTTCAGCTTCTTTATCTCAAACAGACAAGCTTTTTCTCTCTTGCTGGAGAAAACAGAAACTTTTACGCTGCAGAAGCTCTGCTCGGTCGACCTACTTGTTTTGAGGGGAATGAGCTGGAAAGTCAACACAATGATAATAAATCAATAAATATGAAGTCTCCTGGAGTCTTTTGGGGCGTGCACGCCCTGCACACTCAGACTTCAGGGGATGTAGATTGATTGAAACACCAGAGCCTGAAGATCAGCTGTGTGGGAACAGTTCAGGAAAGCAGCAGCCCGTCAGTCTTTGTCCGTCTCTGTCTGCTGTGTCTGTTGCTGGGCGTGGCCTCACCTGCCTGATCACCTCACCACCTGCTCCTCATCACCCAATCAACTCACGCAGTACAAAAGACCGCCCCACCCTGTGAGCCTCCACCGGGTTCTTGCTGATCAGACCCAGCAGCAGTCAGCCCAGCTCGGCGTCTGTCTTTCAGCCTTTTATTTCACCAAGCTCTCACCAACCACTAAAAGTCAGTCCCAGATCAGCTGGTGCTGTGTGACTTGGTGTGTTTGTACTTTCTGTCAGCTGAAAACATGCACTCTGCAGGCCTGAACAATCGCTGCTGAGTAATGAAGGACTGTCTGACTGTTCACCGTCTTCATATGAAGCGTAGCAACACGAGATCATGTAAGATTTGGCAGAAATAAGACGCTTCTTTAATTTTACAAAGTTGTAGACCTTCTCTGCTCAAAGAAACTGTAACTTCTGAGATACAGATCAGTGAGTTTGGAGCTGAAGCTTCTCCACTTCTCCCAGGAGCAGCCTCCACTTCGTGATTATCAGCTGATCTATCACCACGACATGAAAAAACATCTTCACCTGCCACCGCCAACATGTTCGTGTTCCTGCAACAATAAACTCTTCACTCAGAATCAATATCTGCTCATTGGATTGAGCTGATGCTACTTGTTGCTGCGTGCAGGCGGAGAGCGGCACACTGCATGCCCACTGTTCCCTTTCAGTACATTTGATTAAGAGCTGCTGTCTGGCTGAGCGAGCTCGTCGTAACTCCATTTACCTTCTCGACGTGAGCTAAACTGCGTATTAGTTTTGGCCTACGGGGAATACTGGCTGATTTGTGACATGTGCGGGAGCGACTGATCGTATCATCCTGCTACCTGCTGCTTCCAACTCCATCCGAGTGACTGATCCGGGTGGAGAGGGCGGAGGGGAGCCGCACAAACGTTCATATCTGTGATTATATGAAGTGAAATTGAAAGCAGAGGTGACCCATCTGTGAGCGAATCAGTCAGTCCTCCTGTCACCGCTCTGCTTTAAATTTACATTTTCAAACAGCACTGAGTCACTTTCCTGTGGAGAGTCTCCGAAGCTCCCGACCGAGCCTGATTACATTTGGAGTGTGAGCCAACATATGGTCGGCTGCTGGAGACAAAAGTTTTATTCCGCTAGCTGCAACATTTCTTCATCAACTCTTCATCTATTTATCTCAGCGCGGATCATTAGTTTAAAAGCAGCTTATTGTCGAGCTCCAGCTTCAACAGCTGTTTGGTTACGCAAGACTGTGGACGGCATTCACAGCGACACACAAACAGTGTGATTGCATTAGAACGAGTTCATTGTGGCCCTGAAAAGAGGATTTTCTCTATTTATTTACATTCATGCGGCTCGCTTGCTGCTGCTGAAGACACACACACACACACACACAGCTTCCTTCCTTCAGCAGCTTTTCTTCCTGAAAACGATGAACTGAGTCGCCCACGCCTCAGATCTCTCAGCACTTTGAGCCTATGACATCGCTCATAACTGCCACGCTAACCTCTGCCGCACAGCTCACCTGCTCCTGAGCATGCTCAGTTCAGACGATAAAATCACAGCGTTCAATCCTTTCAAAGATTAAGACTGTGTGACAGTTCAACCTGCAACAGACAACAAGTTATGAAGCCAACATTAATGTCAACACCTTGTTAGTGGATGAGCAGTCACATCATGGCCCCTCATGTCCAGTTTTCCCTCTTATAGCTCTGATTTCGGTCTCCACCACCTCAGGAGGGAAATGTCTCTCGTCTCTTCAGACTGAAGCAGAACAGTGAAGCTGCGTCCTGACGGCTGGAGCAAGCTGAAACTGAAACTGTCCGTGAAGCAGAGAGCGCGCTACGTTAACAGCAGAGCAGAGGACGCATCAGGTAACTGTGGCAACCTCCATGTGTGAAGTGAAACACAGACTGCAGTTCCTCTAACGTCCACCTGAGGCTGGCTCCAGGTGGGCGTGGTCACAGATGACTTGTTTCACGTAATGCTTGTTTCCATGGTTACCGCTGGTGTAGCTGCTGTTCACTCACAGAGCACTGCACATCCACAGCTACACCTCGAATAACCGAACTGTCCCTTTAAGTTTGGTGTCGTCATTCTCGTGAAGTAGAAACGAATATTACGACACATCCAGGTCTCAGTCAGCTGTTCTGCAGTTTGTCGAAACCAGGGATAATTAAATCTGCCCACACACACACACACACACACACACATCACAGCGAGCGCTGCACTCGGGCTTGTACAGCAAATATCTCGTGTTCCCGTCCACAGTGAATGTTTCCCTGCAGCCTCAGCCGATTTAAATATTTATCACCTGTAACGACTGAACGCCACCTGTCAGGTCAAACACAAACATGCAGAGAGGGAGACAGATACGGGCGGCGAAGGCACTGATGCATATTTATCACTCTGCTTCTCACCTCCGCCAGGTAAGGTAAAGATAATACTTCAAATGAGACGACTGCGTTCACGTTCACGTGGACCTTCACAGCTTTGAAGCTCTGCAGCTGAATCCTGTTACTCTGCTTCTTCACAAATCAACTCTGTTCTTCCAAATGTTGCCTCTGCTCAGATCACGTGATGCACGAGCAACTTTGAGAGCTTTGACCTTTGACCTCTGCTGTTCTAGACCATGAACGTGAGTCCACCAGGAGCTCCGCTTCAAGGTAAACCCGGGGCCACCACAGAGCCGGGCTCGGGGTTCTGCACTTTAGAGTTGCTCTGATTAACATTTCTACGACGGAGCATGTTTCCATGCTCAGTGAATACTGTGAATATTGGGAGTTGGTTCTGGTGGTGCCGGTCCACGTAGATGAGGTTGGAAGATCATTAACGGAGGTGCAACAATGTCATTTTGTGTGCTACAGAGTGAGCGACAGGAAGCAACTTTCAGCGCCGTCAGTTATTTAATGACAGAACTGCTGAAAGAAGGAAATGGTTTGGAGCTGCTGCTCCTTCATGTCAAAAGGAGCCAGCTGAGGAGGTTCAGGTGTCCCCGGGGCGCCTTTCGGTCGAGGTTCTACAGGCATGTCGAACTGGGAGGAGACCACGGGACAGACCCAGAACTCGCTGGAGGGACTGCATAGCCCAGCTAGGAACGCCTCCAGATCCTCCAGGAGGAGCTGGATCGTGTTGCTGAGGAGAAGAACAGAACACTGCTAAACCTGCTGCACCGCGACCCGGTCCTGGACGGTACTCCTGAAAAGGTATTTGTGTCGTATTGTTCTTCTGCCTGCAGCAGACAGGCTGACTGACTGTGACGTTACTTCAATAAATCTATGAGCGCTAATTAAAGCCTAAATGAGTTGTGTGTCTGTCCGTGGGCAGAGCAGCGGCCCGATGTCACGTTAATCTGAGCGGCAGATAACGGAGGAGGAACACCAACCTGATGACGGAGGGAGGGCTTGAATCGCCTCACCTTACGGACAGCAGAGCGCTTCATTACACCGCTGAGTTAACAGGTTGGAGCATCAGCACTGTTGCTATGGTTACCTGCAGCTTGAGATACCTTGATGAACTGTCGAGTACGTGATTCACCCGCTTTGAATATTCGAGAACACAAACAGAATGCTCAGGACAGCAACATGTACGAGTCCAAACCGAATTTACCGAAGACGTCAGTGTCTGCGTCCCCGATGCCGACCCAAATAAACACACCAGCCTCCGTGACCTCTCCGCGATCCGCGCCCTGCACGCCGTGACCTGTGCTGCGTGTTCACCGCGTGCACTGCTGCACAGAGATACAGCCGCTCGAATCAGAGGAAGTAGAGCAGCAACACATTCGGGCTCTCTGAATATGTATGTGTGTGTGTGTGTGTGTGTGTCATCCTGACAGTAACGGGACGATTCATAACCTCAGCCCTGTCACCTGCACGCGCTGCTTTGAAATTCAAATGATGATTATTCTGTGTGTCAGCAACAAACACAGCAGGTACAGAAACAGTGTGTGTGTGTGTGTGAGGGTGTGTGTAACACCTTCTCATTCGTTTTCGATGTCTCTGTAAGTCATGTGACTCTTTTTCCTTTGAACGAAGTCTTCGTCGTCGTCGCTCCTCCGTCATGTCACGTGTTGGTTCATCACAGTAGAAATGTTTCTTCGACGTCTTCGTGATATTTCCGGCACAGTGAAGCGTGACGTGGCTCCATCAGCGCTCTGTGCTTCGTGAAGCTTTCAGCTTGTCTCATCACGGCCTGAAGATCATTGGAGCTCAGACAGGCGGAGGCAGGAGTAATGGATGGAGAGCAAAGGTCTAAAAATCAAACTCAGTATGTTTGGAACAGCTGACAAAAAAGACTCACAGGTAAGATTTGTAGTTTTTTTATTATATTATTATTTATTTCAGCAGCGAAGAAAAGAAATTTGAATATTTCATGTTTGAAGAGTTAAAAGTTTTCAGGACTCAAACTGTGATTAATCACTATATTAATGAAATATGTATAGTGACATCTAACGTTAAATAGGAAACACAGACTGTAGTGTTGTATCAGTATGTTTGAGTTAATACAGTAGTAATACAGTGACATATTGTTCATATATATAAAATAATTCTATTCATGCATTTATGCAAACTGCCTCGTCATACAATTCCTCAGCAGACCAAGGAAAGGCCACGCTGTGAGCCGGCATGATGTTTGTGTGTTTGTGTCTTCAGAGTAAAATCCTGTAGATAATTATAATCATTGCATCACTTCAAACCTTCAGTGAACCAAAGCTGGGACGGCAGAGAAGAAAAGAAATAAATATATTTTTTATTTTCCCACAAAGCGAAAAACAAAAGCTTTCTTTGTCCCTGCCTCTGATCCTGCTCTCCTCTCTCATCTGTTTGTCTTCTTTGTCCTCTGCTGCTTCTATCTATGGCTCCATAATTGGCCCTCATGCCAACGAGGATTCCAGTTATTACGTCAGATAAAATGTTTGCTTTGAAAAAGATTCACACATTCAGCTGGATCATTTCCTGGATATGATAACAGAGTGTAATTACTCAGTTTGTAACAGCTGAGGTGACACAGTCCACAATCTGCAGCACGACCTCCAGAACCGGTCACTAAAATCCCTTTTTACATACGACGTCTAAAACCTGGACGTAGTCTCTGAGACGTCCCCGCAGACTGTCTAAAACCTGGACGTAGTCTCTGTGACGTCCCTGCAGACTGTCTAAAACCTGGACGTAGTCTCTGAGACGTCCTCACAGACTGTCTAAAACCTGGACGTAGTCTCTGAGACGTCCCCGCAGACTGTCTAAAACCTGGACGTAGTCTCTGTGACGTCCTCACAGACTGTCTAAAACCTGGACGTAGTCTCTGTGACGTCCCCGCAGACTGTCTAAAACCTGGACGTAGTCTCTGTGAGGTCCCTGCAGACTGTCTAAAACCTGGACGTAGTCTCTGAGACGTCCTCACAGACTGTCTAAAACCTGGACGTAGTCTCTGAGATGTCCTCACAGACTGTCTAAAACCTGGATGTAGTCTCTGAGATGTCCTCACAGACTGTCTAAAACCTGGACATAGTCTCTGAGATGTCCTCACAGACTGTCTAAAACCTGGACATAGTCTCTGAGACGTCCCCGCAGACTGTCTAAAACCTGGACGTAGTCTCCAACGGACATTTTAACATGGGGACTTATGGAGCCTGACTCACTTCTGCAGCCAGCCTCAAGTGGACGTTTGAGGAACTGCCATGTTTGGCACTTCCTGTGTTGGCTCCATTTCACAGGTTGACAGTTGGTGCAGGCACAGTTGCTAAGAAGAGGAAGTTCTCCCTGGAGAGAGAGATTTCAAAATAAAACAGAGTTTTAAATTCAGAATAAACCGCCTGCTCCATGAATGTAAAGCAGCTCATCAAAGCGTCTCCAACATGTGAAGTTCTTTGCTCACAGGTTCAGGTCGTCCTCGCTCCCTTCAGGCTACACAGCGTTGGTCCATCTGGACCAGTAGAGGACTGATGGTGGCCTGGGGGCATGTGTGGTCCACTGAAAGCTGACCGGTGCAGAACATGGACCTGTTGGCCTCTGGTCCCTGGAGCCACATCAAGAGAAGAACCCGTTTGGATCGTGGCAGAGTTTCCCGGTCTTCAAACTGCATGAGGTGTAATTGGACTGATGCAACTCCAGCTGTGCTTTGCCTTTGGTTACCCCATCGAGACGACACACAGAATCAGGAATACCTCTGTGCTCCGAACACGTCATCACACGAGCTTCATCGTTGGTAAAAACCAGCTGTGGAGGCGCCTGAATGTGACATAATCACAGCTCGATCCAGGCCCAGAGGCTCCGACCCTGACGGTGGACGACGTGTTCATGTTGTGTTCAGACAGGTGGACCTCCTAACAGCCAACTTAATTAAATTATGTTGGATTGTTTTGTTGAACTTCATGTCAGCTCCCGTCACAGCCCTGATCTTCTGTTGGTGACCAGCAGCCCAGCTCCATTATGACTGATCTGTTTGACTCAGTGCCGTCAGAAATAGACTAGTTGTGTATTCTCTCTCTCTCTGGTGGAATCACAGACATCGTCCCGGGCGCAGTAAGCCAGAACGCCGCCGCTGGGACTGACTGACAGTCAGGCAGGGATGTTCTGGTCAGGACCCGTTACACAGCACCAAACGCCTGAGCCTCACCGCTCCCATGTCATGCACCAGAGACGCGTGATCTTCATCAGATTAACAAACTGAACGAGGGAACCTTCATGGAAGACGTCAAGAGAGAAGAGACACATGAAACGTTTTCATGTTTTCATCTGGAGGGTTGAAATCATTGGTTCTGCTCGTGTTTCCTCGTTGGTTTTCTGTCAGTGTTAGAGAAGACGACAGGATGTTTCTGCTTGTTAACCTTTCTGTGGAATGAGTGCACAGTAACTGCTCTGGATGTTAATGCTGTGGCCTCGTGTGGTTATTGTGCGACTTGAAAGAAAGCACTTTTCTTTTATTCCGGACTTGTCAGGGGTCCTTTGATTTTTTTTGTCCTTTTTTTCCCGCATGGATTTTTCTGAAAGCCGCTCATCGTCCTGTCGTCACGGCGGCGGTTTGGAAGGAGCAGAAAGGTCACGGCTGTGATACCCCACTGAAACTCTGTGTGGGAGCTCCGCCTGCTCGTATTTCCACTCTGTTGGCCTCTTTTCACACAATACGGACGCAGCGCCGGAAATGTCAAAACGTCTTCACGTGTGTGGGTGAGCGCAGGCAGGATGGATCTGGAGGAAGACGGCAGCAGTTTGAGAGGGAGACACTCGAGGAGGCGAACGTTTTTACACGCTGTCTGAACGCCTTAATGACTCACTCAAAGTACAAGCCCACCCGAGGAGACGCACTCCGATATCATCAGTTTGTAATTCAGCTAATGAAGTTACAGCCGCCTGATGAACCTGAAGTGACTCATGTAAACACAACCTGCTGCAGCTGCACTGCATGCTGGGATACGGCTGAAAGACAGAGACTGGAGGCTCAGCCTCTGGGAACCAGCACAGAACATGAAAACCAACATATGAACACAAATACAGCTGTCAGAGCCGAGCCCGGTTAGTGTTTGGAAGAAGGAGAAGAGGTGTTCAGGCCCAGCAGGCAGCAGCCTCTATGGACATGATGGCAGAGGAGCAGAGAGTGAAGAGGACGCTGACGGAGGAAGCTAAGAAGAGAAAAGGAGAGAGTGAGCGAGCAAGAAGCTGCCGGACAAGAGTAAATCTGGGACTGACTTTTAGTGGTTGGTGAGAGCTTGGTGAAATAAAAGGCTGAAAGACAGACGCCGAGCTGGGCTGACTGCTGCTGGACTAGTCAGTGATATTAGCTGCTGCTGGGTCTGCTGCTGCTGACCTGGATGATGTCGACTCGCTAGTTTCATGAGAACAAGTCCAGCGTTTTCAATTCGACGTCATTAAACTGACTGAAAATCAGACGTGTAGCAGACAGATGAATAAATATATATACATACATAACATAGTATATAATATGTATATACATAAATATGAATGTTACATATTCATTTTCAGGATGACTTGTATCAAGCATAAAATAAAATACATGTTGGGAACTACCAGGACTTCATCAGATCAATCTCCACGTCATTATAGTGAACCCAGCTCTGACCCAGAGCACAGGACATGCTGGCGTCAATAACCAGAACCAGAACTATGCATCATTACGCTGACCCGGCGTGCAGAGTTCATCCTCTCCATCAGTGAACAGAGGGACTGACCCGGCTCTCTCTGCCCACAGAGGCTGTTTACTCAGGTGGACTGAGCGGGTCGACGTGACTTTGTCCAATCAGCCTCAGTTTAAGAAGCTACAAACGTCTCATATCATCGCTCAGCTCAAAGAGGAAGTAGTGTTTTGTCTGTAAATCAGTTTTTCTCGTTGCCTCGTGCTTCATTGGGCTGTACTCTGCGTGCAGCATCATGCACGTACAGCACAATATAAACCTACAGCGCGTCACTGTGGATTTAGTGCTGTGTGCTCTGTGTGAGGAAGACGTCTCCTTGTCCTCAGGTAACACCAACATAAATATCTTCCCTGACAAGCTGCATTTGAATCATTACCACAGCGAGAACAATAAAGTTTGCGGTGGGACTGCCAGCAGCAATAAGTCTTTTTCCAAGTTTCCCCGAACTTCAGCTGGCGACAGAAAGTGACCTCATCGTCTGAGAAGTCTCACGAGGTGAACTTCAAACATCATGTGGTCACCGTCCTCACCAAACTGATCTCATCAATATTGGCTACCAAGCTCTTCTGGACCTGCCGTGTCTCAGTTCTCCTTCACTTCCTACCTTGGGTCCATAAGTTCAGTGTTCAGTCAGTGTACTGTAGTGACCCACAGGTGACCTTAACGACCCACGGGATGGAGGGCTGTGACCATCACTGTGTCTCAGTCCTCGTCCGTCACACTGTGAGTACCTGGATGGTTTCATCCTAAAGGTCAGTGTTCACTCTGGACACCTCGTCTTCGCCGGCAGTGAGGAAGCTGAAGCGCTGAGGTGAATACATGCCGTTCTTCACACACTGTAGTTCAACATGAACACCGTGTTTCCATGTTTCCATGACGGCAGTAAAAATCTGCTGCGTCTCAGAAAAGCTTTTGTCTTCTCGTGTTATTGGGAAGTCGTGTCGACAGAGTAAGTGGCTTCCCGTTGAAGCAGCATGGAACAAAGCATTGCATTAGCTTCACGTGTGCCGCAGGCGGATAAGTAAATACGGCAGGATGAGCAGCGTCTACGCGGCTGAAACCGCTGTCAGCTGCAGATGTTTCTCTGGGATTTAAAGCACACTTACTCTAATTGTACGGCCTCACTCGCTCTTTGAAACAGACTCTTTGTTTCACTCCATTACAGACGTTTGATTTTAAAGCTGCACGATGCAGCTTTCATCACAATGAAATAGCAGCAGATAAACTGGATCTGGATGTTATTAGACTGAACGTTTGAGACGTGCTGCAGGCTCGGCATGGTGAGAGCACGGTGCGTTCACTGTTCAAGCCCGGCTCCACGTTTGTTCTGCATTTCATGTGTGCTGTGATTAGTTTTTAACGCTGATCACAGGAGCAGCTCTGTGATGAGACCTGACGTAGAAGAACAAAGATCGACGCACAACGTGTGAGAAGAGGGAGATTTTCCTGTCTGTGGCGACGACGACAGTCCTGCAAACAGCTGATTTGAATTATTTCAGCTGACAGGTTTATTAAAGGATTCAAATCAAGTGACACATTTAAAGGTAACATGGAGCTTCATCACTGTGTGCGTGATGTGAAGAGCGCTGCCTGTTTGGGCTGCCGATGCTTCACACTGATTCAGCTGCTGTTTGTGGAGTTCAGACAGGGATGACGATGATATGGGACAAATGTTTTATGAAGATAGAAACAGTGGATGGCATGCAGGCAAACTTTAAATCTCACATGCTGCGACACGTTCTGGTCCTAGACGATGATTGAGTCCCTCAGAAACGCCTCTTCGCTCTGCTCTGTGGACGCTGCGTGGCGGCGTCCAGGCGACCTCCTGATCGTAGCCTGCTTACTGATGGTGGAAGCTCATGAACCAAGAAAAATGAAATGAGCGAACGTCTGGAGGGAAAATGCTTCAGAAACGCTCCTGATGGGAGATGAAGCGGAACGGACCAAAACAGGCTCGGAGTAATTCAGGGTTACAGACGGGTCCTCCATGGTCCACATTTCAAACCACCCTTAATATATTGTTAAATAAGCAGCATACTGGCAGTAATAACGTGTGTGTGTGTGTGTGTGAGAGGCTTAAACAGCTCAGATTAACAGCGTTTTAAAATTCAGCCTGTTGTTGATCGTTGTGGAAAACGATTGATTATTGTCGGAGAGGATTTCCATAATCTGAAGGCTAATTATGATGTCGCTGCGGCTTCATCTGCGTCTGACGGCTTCATGCGGCTGATGGAAGCAGAGTGCTGAGCTATCGATCCGGGACGGTGAAGGTTACCACCGTCCATCAGCCGCTCTTAACTGGATCTTGTGTCCACTCTGGCCGTGACTCAAGGCTTCCTTCGTTCTTTAGATTCTCTCGTTCTGCAGAGGATCACGCTCCCTCCATCCATCCCGCCTCCAGACAGCAGTCAGACGAGGTGAGGCTGTTCACCACAGCTGCCTCCGGGGAACTCCCAGCCTGGCAGGACTCACTGCGGCTGGCATCCGGCGCTGTGCTTCATCCCTCTCCTCAGGGACGACTCAGGCTTTTAGCCGGCCCATGAGAGAACTAAACTTTTAACCCCAGAACTGTGGAGACACCTCGGGGACATCGAGGACCTTTGACGAGGTCCTTGGAGTCCCAGAGGAGGGCTTCTGGGACATGTTGCAGGGAACGCATGGCAAATCCTCTCAAAGGCTCAGCCATCGTCCTCACGAGCTAGGCTGACACTGATTACATTTGTCTTACCTCAGCTTAACTGCAACCAACACGTCTGCATGAAAATGGAAACTCTGATTGATGTCAGTGATTAATAATTCCAGTAAAAATGTAATCAAACACAAAAAAGAAGCGTGGAGACGTGACAGAAGACCATGACAGTGAAGAACCTGCACGGGGCACTGTGTGAGGCTGTTTACAACAGAACATTTGGCTGATATCTTCCTCCCAGGGAGCCGCAGCTTCCTCACAGTCTCTCTTCCTTGGCTGGCTCTTGTGTCGTCGACTTGATGCAGTAACATTGAGGTGAAAGCTCAGAGGTCACAGGTCAGTCTGAGGATTGACTTTGTGTTTAACTTGCAGTGTTTTTGTCTGCTGAGCTCGGTGTGTGTTCCCTGTTCGTTACCTTGTAGCTTCTTGAAGAGCTGGATGATCCTGATTGGAGCGGCACCAGGTCCAACCCTCTGATGCACAGGATGCCATTTAGGGACCGAGTCACTAAAGTTCAGACGTCCCTCGGTGGACCGGACCAGGTAGAGTGTTCGTTAAGCCTTCCACCACGGCTCATTACAGGTCGGGATGTTTTCCATTCATTAGCTAACACGTTCAGGCACCGTGACAGATCGCACACTGCATGCAAACACTCCACTTAAACAGCCTGTGCAGGCAGTGTGTGTTTACACACTGTGTGTGTTTCCCGAGGCAAATGGCTAAAGGGGGATGTTGATGCAACCCTGTGGCGTGTGTGTTCATGTGTGTGTGCTCTGGGATCATTGGCGGGGAGGTTTGTGGAGGCGTACGGGGAGGTTCTGCCTGTTGGTTTGATTATTGACTGACGGGAAGCTCAGGAGAGATGTGCCTCGCTCGCTCAGCTGCCGCCTCAGGGCTTCAAGGTCGACGGGATTAGCATTTTAAAACCTCTGCTCCTCAGATCTGCCAGAGGAGAGAGGCGGCGGAGCGGCAGCAACCTGGCTGATCCAAAATTGGATCTTCTCCCGACTCTCAGCTCCTCCTCATCTCTTTGAAATGTGTGGTGATAGATAAGAAACACGAGTTTACCTGTCTCATTACACCACATCACACCGGGGAGGCCGGACGTTCAGGCCGACAGGAAGCAATCATACACTGATTTGATGCTCAGATAGTTTTAGTCCAGCCGCACGTCTGAGGCTCACACTGTACACGACACGTAGAAGAACAGACACAAAGACGTGAATTAAACAAGACAACGAGTCTGAATCCGTGACAGAGACGAGCAACAACCTCCTAAAAACTGCAGTTCCTCTAACGTGAGGCTGGCTCCAGAAGTGAGTCAGTCTCCATAAGTCCCCATGTTCAAATGTCCAACTTCACAGCAGAAGCAGGCGCTGGCTGGACGTAGTCTCTGTAACGTCCTCACAGACTTTTCTTTTATTCGTCGTACAGTCTGCAGACTGTTTCGACCTTGAAGGTTCAACAAGGTGGTGATATCACGCCGTGCTCAGGCTGTCATGATCCCCAGAGGATGAAGCTGTCAGGCTGAAATCGTCCACGTGAAAAGAAAAGAAAATCTTGTTTTTCAAGTCATCTCAGCCTCATTATGTTTTTTTTATTTTTGAAATCAGGTTCAATCAAAAACTTCAACACAATGCAGTAAATTCAAGCAGCTAATTAAAGGACTGCCTGTGGCCACAACTATTGATCATGGAACGAGTCGCTGAGGCCGCTGAACTCGCTGCAGGCTAATGACTGCAACTGAGGATCTCAGACGATTCATACGGGAACGAAGATTTACATAAACCAAATAAAATCATAGTGAGGACTGCGATGTCTCTGCTGATCAGTGACAGAGTGAAGAACCTCCAGGAGCTGCTGTGTTCATTTCCAATTGTTCTGCTTCTCTTTGGACCCGGTTCTGTCCTGATGGCGTGACTCTTTTATTACTCACTCAATTTCACGTGTTTCTTCACTGCTGCAGCAAATTAATGTGACAGCAGCATCTCGTCTGACAAACAGCAGAAGATTAGATTGGCACGGCGGGAATGGAGCTACAGTTTGTAACACGGCCGACACAGCATCAGTTTGTCCATTTATTACCTTCGAGGAGTGTTTGGGTGGAAATGATTTGATGTGAGTTCTCTGTCATGCTGCTTCTTGTTATAGAAGAGCTGATTTCAGCGTTAACGAGAAGCTCGGATGAAACGGTGCATCGACTTTGAAAAGTCATCAGAGAAGCTCGTCTACTTCATCAAAGAGGATTTTTAGTTCAGTGAAACATGAACAGCCGTTTCAGACGGACGTGCTTCGTGTTAAAGCGTTCTCACTGCAGCTAGCACGACCTCCGGACCAGCAGTCAGCAGGAGCACAGCAGCCTCCTCAGGTGGCTTCTTGCCGGTTTGGCATTTGTCGTCACAGATTTCGGCCGCGTTCAAAGCTCAGCGTCTTCGACTGCGCAGGAAAGGTAAAGGTGTGAGCAGACCTCGTCTCCACGGAGATATTCTCATTCAAACTGCTTCCCGCCTCCGCCGCCTGATTCCAAACATCTCTCTCACTTTTGTGTTTCTGAGAGCGTCACTAGCATTTTAACTCGCCGCGCTCGTTTCACCGCGTTTCATCAGACCAGGTTAGTTCATGAGTGACTCACATCCAGCACAGTGTGTGTGTGTGTGTGCGTCCTCCTTCCCTCTGGGCTGAAATCATCTCACATACATATATTTTCATGCATTACCATTCCATTATTGTAAGTGATGATACAATTATTGCTTATCACCTCTGTCATGCAGGCCATTAGCAGCTCAGCCCCTCCAGCTTCCTGCCGTCGTGTTTCTGCAGAGGAAGTGAGTGTCTGATAGTGCAACAATTAAGATGTCAGGGTGACACACACAAAAGTGAGAGAGCAATATGTTTAAAGCGATGAAACCAGAGCATCTATGAGGGGAAGCGAAGCGGACTGAAGGGCACAGATCACTAATTAAAGGGGCAGTGAGTTAATGGGACATCTGAATTGAGGAGCCCTGAGAGGAGAAATATTTACTGCGTGTGAAGAAGTACAGATGGATCCCACAGTGTAGAAGTTCACTCACAGCATGGACATGTACCAGCCTGTTTGATTCCTCCGGGCACAGCCGCGTGGCCGCCGGCGCTGATCGTGTCGTTCTGCACAGCTTGAGATTCAGTCAGAGGCGTCCGAGAAGCGACGCGCCGCTCGGCTCTGAATTCATCTCAGCTCTGTGCTGCTGCTTCCAACCTGAACACAGCAGCAGCATTGAACACAGGAATCACAGTCAGGCTTCACAGTAACACACCCAGAGCAGGCTGAGCAACATCAGCCCATCCGGGCACGTCACCACTGATTGTACTTTGTCTTTATTCATCTGCAAAGTTAATATTTATCTAATTATAATCAAACATAAAGAGTAAAATATTGATCTGAAGCACTTGAGTAAAAGTAATTAGTTACTCTCCATCACTGAGCCCTATGAACAATTGACTGTCTCTGAAATCTGTGCTGTGACTGAAAACGCTGATTGGAAATAATAAAAAGGTTCGAACAGAAATTTATCTGAGCTCATCTTTTCACTGCAGCAGGCCGGACGGGAGGCGTTTGTCTGAAATGATCCCATCATGATCCGTCACACTGACAGTCTGTGATGTGCTGCAGCTGCATCAACGATTCCTGTAACACACACACAACGAGGGCGAGAAGGAAAAGAGTGTGACTACGTCCAGGTTTTAGACAGTCTGCGGGGACGTCACAGAGACTATGTCCAGGTTTTAGACAGTCTGTAGGACGTCACAGAGACTACGTCCAGGTTTTAGACAGTCTGTGGAGAGTACTACACCTACATGTTTTATGGTTGCTGCTGATTGTCTCAGACTCTGTCTCTGACATCTGAAGATGTTTCCAGTCGGTGCTGAGCACATGAGGAGTTCTGGCTCGATTGTTCTCAGGTGGTTTGAGTTCTTTGTTCACATGAATC
>CM041738.1:30734767-30817267 GCA_023373845.1 Nibea coibor | reverse complement strand
GGCGAGGAGCGTGGGCTGAGCCGCCTGACAGGAAACGTCTCCTGAAGTTACCGTTCATCCGTCAGCTCCACATTTCCTCCATCTGCTGCTCGTCTCCGCAGAACACAGGTGAGACCATAAACACTGACTCACGGTGCCGAGCAGGTAAATATTGTGACGCTGCCACATGCTGAGAAAAAACAGAGTCCTGGATTCTAATTAGAAGTGACTGAAGAGAGATTCTGCAGTGTCAAAGTGTAAACACAGCTCATGAGAAAAGTGTTTTCATTCTCTCCAGGAGGAACCTGAACTTTGTGCTTCAGGTTCTCAACATGAATGAAGCTGATTAAATCTGAATGTCTGCAGTCACTCATTCATACACGGCAGCTTCTTCAGTGGCTTCAAACTGTGTCTGTGTCCTTTGGACCTGCAGGGCAGCGATCCTTGAACGTCCCCCCGGGCTCGGCTCTGTGACTCTGTGTTGGTCCGTCCTCCACGTTATTCTGAACACTGACCAGATGCTTCATGTTTCTGTGTGACGTGCTGTCCGTCAGTATGCAGAGCGGAGAGATGCTCCGGTACCATGTCGCGGTCCTGCAGGCGAGCTCGGTTCAGTTTCAGATTTGGCTGCTGTGTTTGTTAAAGAGGACGGAGGTGTGAAAGCTGAGGCGTCTTCACGACGTGTGATTTCCACCTTTCATCGCCCTCACAGCAGCAGGACTTCATTCATGATCGAGGACGACTCGGCAAAGTTTAACCTGTTGACTTCCTTTCAGCGAGCAGCTCTCCGTCCACGGTTAGAAGACAAACAAACAGGCTGCCTACACCCGCACCGCCCACCGGAGTCTGCAGAGCACCGTCAGCTCGGAGCCGAGGGTGGAAGTTATATTCACCGCAGCCCACACCTCGTCTGTGAGACATGAAGGGGAATGATTCAAGAAAATACAGAAAGTTCTGCACCCTGCAGGGACATTATGCAGCCTGAAGTGCAGGTTTGAAAGAGAAGGACACATTTAATTATGAGTTATAACGAGAGAGAGATGCAGAGAACAATTACAGCAGAGGAAACACAGGCAGGAAGTGAGGACGGAGTGTGCGGGGGCGTGAAGGTGAAGAGACGAGCAGATGGTGCTTTATCTGCCTCTTCACAGCCGCATCACATTACCTCCCAATTCCATCTAATCTCCACAAAAGTGCCACAGATCCATTCGGATACGGCCTGCAAGACGAGCTGAGGGGCACGACGGGCGCTTTTATAGCTGTGAAGGAGAACGGAGCTCCGTTAATCTGCTCCTCCTCCTCCTCCACCTTCATCTCCTCCACCTCCTATCAGAGCCCTCAGAGTCAGATCAGAACTAGAGATCGGACTGATGCTGAGCAAAGAGAGCGAGGAGTAGAAACGAAGGCCTAACTGTCTAAAACCTGGACGTAGTCTCTGAGACGTCCCCGCAGACTGTCTAAAACCTGGACGTAGTCTCTGAGACGTCCCCGCAGACTGTCTAAAACCTGGACGTAGTCTCTGTGACGTCCCCGCAGACTGTCTAAAACCTGGACGTAGTCTCTGTGACGTCCCACAGACTGTCTAAAACCTGGACGTAGTCTCTGAGACGTCCCCGCAGACTGTCTAAAACCTGGACGTAGTCTCTGTGACGTCCCACAGACTGTCTAAAACCTGGACGTAGTCTCTGAGACGTCCCACAGACTGTCTAAAACCTGGACGTAGTCTCTGTGACGTCCCCGCAGACTGTCTAAAACCTGGACGTAGTCTCTGAGACGTCCCACAGACTGTCTAAAACCTGGACGTAGATGGTGGATGCAGTAGATACTGACAGATGGATTCATATCGTGTCTTCACTGGAGCAGCGTCCTCATTGTCCGACTTTATTCCGTACACTTGAAGGCACCACATCTCAACACCTGGCCAGGTCATCGCTGAGTCACCGTGGAGGCTTCTTAAACTTTCTGTCCTTGTCCTGCTCCTCACTGATTATGCACGTACAGTCAGTTAGCCGCTGAGTCACTTTTCCCATCAGCCCCTCCTGCAGACGTCCCGTGTCCTCTCCTGTCCACCTGAACATCACGGATCACCAGATGGGCCTCCGACCCCGACGCTCCATCCAGGAGCTCAGAGGAGAGGTCACACCGGCGTTAAGACAGCAGGCTGAGGACGGACACGTCTCCATGTGGATCCACTGGTCCGTCCCTTCAGGTGGACGTCTCGGAGGACGAGAGCTGAGACAGCAGGCCAGACCACAGGTGAAGCACCTTAAAGGGAGAGTTTAACAGGATCGTACGCTCAGGTGTAAAAGGTTCGACGACGACGGTAAACTGAGCAGAAACATCAAGCCGGCGCAGACGTGAAACATTCCATCTGAATGTTTCTCTGGTAATCTATGACTCACATTTGAATTATTCAGAATGCATCGATCTGAGTCGAGTTTGTTCTGAAGAAACTCTGACGAGGTCGCAGACTGAAGTCAGGACATCGAGTTCCCACAAATCAACTCTGAAATGAGGAAACTCGTCTCCACAGACGAGCGAGCGCTCGTGTTCAGTGCTCAGAAGTTTATTTTCCAAAGTTTCCAGAGAAAAGTCGGCGCAGACGAGAGCAGAGTCTGAGGTCCTGGTTCAGATTCAAACATTTGGAGAACCTCCAAACAACACTGGTTTCCAAACTGAGGTCTGGGGACCAAATCAAACACGTGACAGAGCGGCTTCTCTCTGCTGCCGTCGAAGCTCGAAAAGATGAAACGGATCATCTTCATGTTCTGTTGGTCCATGGAGAAAGGCGCCGTGCCTGTACATTCTCACATCATTCGCTTGGAGTCGTGTCGTCGTGCGTCAGGCCTGTTTAAATGTTCAGATGCTTTGTCAAACAGCCTGAGAACAGGAAGACGTCACTTTTTAAATGAATGATCTTCAAGTTAAAATGTTTAAAGGCTGTTTGAGTGAAATACATCAAATAAACGATGAGTCATGGTCTGACACATTTTAATACCTGCAGCTGCTCGGTGGGCGGAGTCAGTGATCATCAGGTAGATTTACCTCACCTGTCTGACTGCTGCAACACGACATAACCTGAGTCGGTCAGCTCCAGTACGAGGTGCTGCTGGCGGTGTACACCAGCTCTCTGTCTCCTCCGTCATGACTCCGTGCTGTGATTTGATCCCTGTTGCAGTGACACCGGGCTCGTCCGACCGTCTGCTGCATGAATCACAAACATCAAACTACACAAAGTACCGGACAGAAATATAACCGCTGCTGAGCTGCTGCTGAGGCTGAACCAGACGAAAAAGGTCCAGTCTGTAGTTTTAAAACTGGAACGGTCTTCCAGTAAAGATGAGCTGCATCCCTCCTCCTCCTCCTCCTCGGGATTTGAACCTGTGACATTGATTACAGTCCAGGGTTTCAGGCTGTTTCTGGGGACAGTCCTCGTCCTCCTCTGCCTCCGGCAGCGGAAAGCTCGATAATCTGACAATCTCTGTGGACATTAGCGCCTGTGGCCGGAAGGCAGGTGCCTTTAATTTCCAGTAACGGGCAGTTATTACTGAGCAGATCTTCTTAAAATGGAGTAGGTAATGGCCCGTGGTGCTTCGGGCGCTCGTCTCAGCTGCCTGTTAGAGCTTAATGTGATTTACACTGCAGAGGAGAGCGCCGCTAAACCGGGAGAGGAAAGTGCTGCGTGGACGCGAGCGAGCGCTTTAAAACGTGAGTGTGTGTGTGTGTGTGTGTGTGTGGCTCGTCTGCATAATCTGTGAAGGAAGCAGGAAGTTAACGCAGACTGAGCAGCTTCCAGCGTGACAACATGTCGACGTGTCGTTCACAGGTTAATCTGTGTGAGGACGCAGTGTGACCAACTTCACCAGAGTTTCAGAAACATTTTGTCCATCAGACTCTGATGCCGACACAGGAAGTGCCACAAGCTGCAGTTCCTCAAACGTCCACCTGAGGCTGGCTGCAGAAGTCCCCATGTTCAATGTCCAACATGTCTGTGGGGACGTCTCAGAGACTGCGTCCAGGTTTTAGACAGTCTGCGGGGACGTCACAGAGACTGCGTCCAGGTTTTAGACAGTCTGCGGGGACGTCACAGAGACTGCGTCCAGGTTTTAGACAGTCTGTCCATTCTTTATACTGTCATTGGTCTGAACAGGGTCTTTTATTTTGAAAGTTGTCTGGATCCACGATCTGCTGCTGTGTGTTATTCAGGAGTCAGCACATTAATATCAGACAAAGGTTCATTACGCTGAGTCATGTCTCGTCCTCCCCGCTGACTCGTACCTGAACACTTATCTGAAGTCTCTCCACGCCACTCGCCTGCACTGACGGAGGCTCCAGGTGTCGGAGCGGAGGTCACCTTCAGCTTCCCGCCCGCCCTGGGCTTTCCCCTCCCCGCCGCTCCTAATCCGCTGTTAATTAACCAGAATCTGCTCGTTAGCCAAATAATCCATCAAACGGCCAATAAGGTTTAAGAGAACACGCTGAGGGAGACACCGCTGCTGTTTGGCTCAAATTAACTTTGACTCCAGCGTCACGTCCAGGTGGTTCATTTGGAGCCGCAGCAGGTCTGAGGACGAGCGCGTTCATCATGTACTGCATCTCCAACTACCAGCACGTAATGTGTGTGTCCACACACCCAATGTCACGAAACGTTTGATGTGTCAGCTGATCAGCCGGACCCACATCGACGCTGGTCTTCACATCCTGTAACCGTCGAGACGCTCAAACTCTGCTGGGCAGCCGGTGGATTTTCAAAATAAAATACCCCGTGCAAACAGACAAAAGAGAAGCAAATGAAGCGTGCAGCATATTTCCACATGTAGAAGCACGTTTAGAAGAACATGAACCAGGAAAATGACCAAATCTGAGCAAGTCAACAAAGTCTGGAGGAGAAACGCTCTGAAACGCTTCCGGTGGTTTGAAGTCGATGCAGGACGGACCCGAGACGTGGTCCATGGGGTTGTGGGGTGGTCTTGGTGGTTGGTGTGGTTTGAAGAAGCTTTAGAGAAGTGTGATCACAGCCAGGTCAACAGGTGTTCAACAGGATGTCAGACTACTGAACTTCCTTTTGGACTGACGTGTTGTTGGAGTCAAAGACAGATTCAAAGATCTCATCCACGTCACAACACGATGCACACTGTGCTTCACTAACTCGACACGACTCTGCATTTTTCTTAACACGAGTCAGCTTGTGAACTTTGCTGTCAGTACTGAAGGTCCAACATCAACACCTTTAATTTCAGCTTCCTCCAGCTGAGCCTTCCTGCTGTGGGAAAATGAAGTCTCTCTTTTCAGCCTGCCGTGCTGCTCATTTGATTTTTTTTCAGATGCTTGCTTCACCCAAAAATTTCAGCTCGACGAATCAGCAGCAGGTCGAAAGCGTCGCAAAGCTCGGTGCATTAAGAATTCACAGAGAGTGAGAAAGTTGGGGAGCGGCTGAACTTTCAGGGAGCTGGTCTCTGTTCACTTTTAGGCAGCAGGTTGTTTGCTTGGAAGGTCGAAGCGTCTCAGCTGTTTGTGTGCATGTTAATGTACCGACGGAGCGGCTGACGGAGCGGCTGAAGGAGCGGCTGCTGATCAGTCAAACCACTTGAGAGAGTGATCGCAGCGCGGAGGGTAGAGGAACGCTCAGGCTCGGTTGTTGAGGAGCGGCACAGGCGAGGCCAGTCACCAGGAAAGACTCTGAATCTGAATCTGCTCCGTCTGCCTTTTCAAACCCGTCCTGCCAAACAACCCGATTGTGGAATCAGGCAGCGATTAGTCTCCCCTGAGCCGCACATGAAGGACGATCCACCAGGCTTGTCCTCATTAAGTCTCCATTAGCGGGAGTGTAATGGATTTTTAATGAAGGAGGGAGACACAAACACAAAGATGAGCTCGACCCCCCAACATCAGTGGGGAGTCACGCCAATCATCACCCTGAGTCCTCCTCCTCCTCCTCCACCTCCTCCTCTGAGGCAGAATTCATCCTTTACAAGGTTTCTGTTTTTCTTTTCAGTGTTCTCACGTTCCCGTCTCTTTATTACCTCTCCAAGTGAAAGAAGTCCCGCAGACGCGGGTTGGAAGCTGTTTTCCGTCTCTTTAATCTCTCATTAGCAGTTTTGTCTTCTCGCCCTTTGTCGACGACACGACGGTTTTTATGCGGATCGGACGGCTCTGATGAGAACTCTGGAGAACCAGAAGCAATCAGCTCCTCTCTTTACCGGGAGCGCTGATCGTCCCCCGACTGTGTCGACTCCCATTACACGCGTCCGACAAAACACCATTAACATCCTTTATATTTATTTATCTGTGTGTGATTTCACAGCAGTGTGTGAGGTCTGCGCTCAAAGTCATTACAGCTGCAGGAACCACAGTGCAGTTTAATCAGTTCAGCTGAGTCACAGACGGAGTTACACCATTTTAATTTTCATTCCTTTTTAAAGCTCAAACTGAGCTAACAGCAGCTAACAAACTGAGCTAACAGCAGCTAACAAACTGAGCTAACAGAAGCTAACAAACTGAGCTAACAGAAGCTAACAATCTGAGCTAACAGCAGCTAACAAGCTGAGCTAACATTAGCTAACAAACTGAGCTAACAGCAGCTAACAAGCTGAGCTAACAGCAGCTAACAAACTGAGCTAACAGCAGCTAACAAGCTGAGCTAACAGCAGCTAACAAGCTGAGCTAACAGCAGCTAACAAACTGAGCTAACAGCAGCTTGGTTTATCAGAGAGAAGTGACACAAGGCTGATGTCAGTTTAGTTTGTCCAAACACTGAACGGTCGCGTTGGTCTCAGGTTGAAAGTTACCTTTCCCAGTCGGACATCTTGAATTTGAACTCACCTTCATTATAATGAATGTTTGATCCATTTAACATCGTTTGATGGCAGCGTTTGATTAAAAGAGTAAAGCCGTCCTGTTTAATTGCTGCCTCCAAAGGTCGGCTTTAATGAATGCTGTGACTCTTTCATAATAATTTATCAAAGACTTTCACTCTGCATGTTAAACATGCACAAATACCAAACAGGAGTTTGGACTTTTTCTTTGTGCTGTGCGTACACCAGCTGTGCACAAAGGGATGAAAAGAATCAGTCATCATCAATGAATGGAAATCAATGAGAGCTCAAGGTCAGACTCAGGATCATCTGCTTTGGTGTCACTCTGCTCTGCTAACGCTGATTAATACACACCAGAGACAGAAGCATGGACAGATCCTGTCAGGTGTCTAAAACCTGGACGTAGTCTCTGTGGCGTCCCCGCAGACTGTCTAAAACCTGGACGTAGTCTGTGTGACGTCCCCACAGACTGTCTAAAACCTGGACGTAGTCTCTGAGACGTCCCCGCAGACTGTCTAAAACCTGGACGTAGTCTCTGAGACGTCCCCGCAGACTGTCTAAAACCTGGACGTAGTCTGTGTGACGTCCCACAGACTGTCTAAAACCTGGACGTAGTCTCTGTGACGTCCCCGCAGACTGTCTAAAACCTGGACGTAGTCTGTGTGACGTCCCACAGACTGTCTAAAACCTGGACGTAGTCTCTGAGACGTCCCCGCAGACTGTCTAAAACCTGGACGTAGTCTCTGAGACGTCCCCGCAGACTGTCTAAAACCTGGACGTAGTCTCTGTGATGTCCCCGCAGACTGTTTAAAACCTGGACGTAGTCTCTGAGACGTCCCCGCAGACTGTCTAAAACCTGGACGTAGTCTCTGTGACGTCCCCGCAGACTGTCTAAAACCTGGACGTAGTCTCTGTGACGTCCCCGCAGACTGTCTAAAACCTGGACGTAGTCTCTGTGGGATGTTTTATAACTAAATAATGTCCCAGTAGTTTTGAAAGCTCCCTGGAACCTTCTTGAATCCAAACATCAGCGTGAATCACACAGACCTTCAGTCAGCGTCACAGAGAATCAGGAGACATCCTGAAGGTGAAATCGAATGAAAGAACGCGATGACAAAGAATCCACAGAGCAAACGTCTTCGCTGTCACTCTCCATGCAAAGCCATCGAGGATGAACTTCCTCTGGAGTCTGCTCTGATGCTCTTGGGGGGGTCCATCCCAGAGGAGATCCTCCTGTGAAACAGCTCCACACAGTCTCTGTGACAGTCTCTGATCAGACAGAGGAAACCTCTGAGACTGCTGTACGCTCAGCACAGCAGGACGGGGAGAGGAGCCGAGGCTTCCTCCTCAGACTGAAGGTACATGATGATCTATGGAGGCTGCTGTCACTCTGTTGGACGACTTTCCACACAGTGAGCAGCACCGGCGCTCAGGTCCAGGATCCTCCTCGCCCTCAGAGAGCTCCATCTGAACACCGAGATGTGCGATGACAGCCCAGTGGATGGAGCGTGAGGATTTTCCCAGCCGGCTGAATCAGAGCGGCGATCACGCGTCTCCACCAGCGCGTCTCGTGTGGAGGAGACGGAGCGATCAGAGACAGCTGTCAGTACATGGTGGAGAAGAGCTGTCAGAGCCTCCACCCTCATGCTGACTGAGATTAATCCGACTCGGATACATCATGAGGCGGGATGTGTGTGTAACAGCCGGGCTGAGTCAGCAGATTCAAGGAGAGGAGGTTGTTCTGTTGTGCATGTTTGCTCAGCCAGAGGGTTGCTGATGTGCCCGTGGATCTGCATCTGCCAAGCTGGAGTGCTAACTGAGGTCCAGGTCCACGATGTCCAGCACCTCCTTGTCCAAGCACAAGTCCCATATCAGACAGAGACTGTCTAAAACCTGGACGTAGTCTCTGTGACGTCTTCTTGAAGTCTTTTCTTTCTTTTTGATATTCAGAACAGTAACTGAGCATCTGAGACTGGAAAGTTCTCAGCCACAAACACGAGGCAGGACGTGGTGACTGATTCATGTCAGCTCTGTGTAACAAACAGAACCTCACCTGGCGTCTACACAGAGCTCAGACAGGAAAGTCGTGATTCTTTTCGGTTGTTTTCAGGTGCACGTCTCCTGACGAGGTCCTGGATGTCAAACAACATGTGGCTTTATTAACAGACAGGAAGTTCTTGGTAAAGTCTTTGTCGTGGAAGCTTTTGAAGAGGAAGGTCATCAGGCACTAACGTTTCCAGATGAAAGGCTTCAGATAATTGGAGCAGGTTCAGACGAGGCTGAACAAACGAAGCACAGCGGAGGACGACAACATGAAACCGAGTCAAAGACACATCAAAGCAGAGAAAGACGAGCAGATGAAACGCGGAGCGCACAGAGCCGTAATGTCGCCGCCATTACAGCTAATTTTTCCATTATTCTCCATCTGACCTGCTGAGCTGCCGTGCACGTGATGAAAACGCCTCCAACCCTGCACGCTTTAGCTCTTTAACTCCGTCTCCTCCTCTCTGAGGCTCGTCAGCCGCCTGCTCGGAGTCGGAGGACATTTCCCCGGAGACTTCTCAAACTCGGTACGGAGAGACGAGCAGCTTGTGAAAGGCCATCTCCTCTTTTTTATTGCGCTGCTGCACAGCTGCTGCTGACACCGCCGGGGAGATTAAATGTGTAGAAAGGACATTCACACTTAAAGGAACAGGTCAGAGTTCATTCCCTATGGCTGGCTGGGTGTCTAAGAGCAGATTTCTGCGTTAGCATGATGTCACATCTTGTAAATACCTGAATTATTAATTTGATCTTGTAAATATTTTAATAGATTGATTCTCCTCAAACTTTCCTTGGAGAAGAGTTGGCAGCACTAGAGTCGATCCATGCAGGCCGAGGGCGGACGGTCACTGAAGTATACTGCTCCACAGCACGCGGTCTGTCCACAGGCTTCACAGTCAGCGCCACGAAGTCATCTTTAACATTTAGCAGAGGACAGAGGAGACTCACTGAAACCTTAAGAGTGTGTGTGTGTGTGTGTGTGTGTGTGTGTGTGCCGGCTGGGGGCGACCAGAAGAGGAAGTTGTCAAGGTCGCTCAGACTTGGTCATTGTTACTCGTCTCCTCGTTGCTTCATTAGCCGCCTGATTGGCCTCGAGTTCAGCGCCCTGATGGAGCTGTTTTATCAGACAAGTCATAACGGTCACGCCTGGGCCACACACACACACACACACACACACACTAACAAAGATGGCCATATCCACTGTATTGAAGGATACGTCCAAATGAAATACACCATGATGACAGTAACTACAAACATCACTTCGTTGGCATTTGGTCCAAATTAGAGTTCACTAATGAAGTCCAGATCGACACCGAACAGCTTGACAACACACACACACACACACACACACACACACGCTGAAGGGCTTCAGGGCCATGAAGACATCTGAGTCGAACACATTTTCCCACCAATTTGGCTCCGTTCCACAGCACAGACTTTAATTGGGTGTAAGCAGCGACAAGATGACAGTGAATGTGTCGACACGTCAGTGTGAACCTCCCACGACTGTCAGTGAACTGTATCCGACACTGTGCTGTCCAAAAATAACAATAATAATAATAATAATAATAATAATAATAATAATAACAATAATAATAATAATAATAATAACAATGATAATAAAGAGTCAAGATAAAAGGGTTTGAAAGTTAATTTAAATATGTGGCGGGGGCACACTCCCTTCACCTCGTCCTCTGGTCCACCTTCCCGCCCTGGCTCATCTCGCCCGTACCGTCTCGTACCGTATTTCTGCACAGAACACAAACAGCTGCCAGAACATCTTCAAATAATGCTCCTGCTGGATGATCCAGCTGTCCACGTCAGGCTTCAGGAAACTCTCTTTCGGCTCTTCGTGTTGTTGGATGGGTGGAGTCGGTGGTAACTAGGTAACCATAGCAACATGATTTCCACTTGATAGCCAGCGCGTTGAAGAAACAGCAACTCCCGTGTCCTGAGAGGTGAAATGACTTCCCACGTATGTATCAGTCTGAGCAGGAGCAGTCAGCATTACTCATCAGGTCCAATCCGTCCTCGCTGTGAAGTCCCAGTTTGAAAAGTTCTGCTGCTTTTGAAGGAAGCTGGAAGGACTGTGTATACTGTGTATACTGTGTGTATACTGTGTATACTGTGTGTATACTGTGTAGACTGTGTGTATACTGTGTATACTGTGTGTATACTGTGTGTATACTGTGTATACTGTGTGTAGACTGTGTGTATACTGTGTATACTGTGTGTATACTGTGTATACTGTGTAGACTGTGTGTAGACTGTGTATACTGTGTAGACTGTGTGTATACTGTGTGTATACTGTGTATACTATGTATACTGTGTATACTGTGTGTATACTGTGTGTATACTGTGTAGACTGTGTATATTGTGTGTATACTGTGTGTATACTGTGTATATTGTGTGTAGACTGTGTATACTGTGTGTATACTGTGTAGACTGTGTGTATACTGTGTATACTGTGTAGACTGTGTAGACTGTGTATACTGTGTGTATACTGTGTGTATACTGTGTAGACTGTGTAGACTGTGTATACTGTGTGTATACTGTGTGTATACTGTGTAGACTGTGTGTATACTGTGTAGACTGTGTGTAGACTGTGTATACTGTGTGTATACTGTGTATACTGTGTATATTGTGTGTATACTGTGTATACTGTGTATACTGTGTGTAGACTGTGTATACTGTGTAGACTGTGTATACTGTGTGTATACTGTGTGTATACTGTGTAGACTGTGTATATTGTGTGTATACTGTGTATACTGTGTGTAGACTGTGTATACTGTGTGTATACTGTGTAGACTGTGTATACTGTGTGTATACTGTGTGTAGACTGTGTATACTGTGTGTATACTGTGTATATTGTGTGTAGACTGTGTATACTGTGTGTATACTGTGTAGACTGTGTAGACTGTGTGTATACTGTGTGTATACTGTGTAGACTGTGTAGACTGTGTATACTGTGTGTATACTGTGTATACTGTGTGTATACTGTGTAGACTGTGTGTATACTGTGTGTATACTGTGTAGACTGTGTATACTGTGTGTATACTGTGTGTATACTGTGTAGACTGTGTGTATACTGTGTTAGTTGTGTCACCTGGCTGTTTAATGTTTTGGTGCAGGAGGTTAAAGGACTAATTTCCTCCTCTAAATTAGTCCTGGGAGCATTTAAATGAATTATTTTTGTGATTAGTCTCCATAACTTTATTATTGTATTGCTGCTCTTTGACTGGCTGCTTGTGATGTGGTGTTAGAGAAGGTCGTGGACTCCTCTGAGATTTTTGTTTCTTCCGTTCTGACTGATTAAGTCACAGGAGTTTACTGACTTTAGAGACATGTGACTCATGGACAGACTCCATCCGGAGGACCGTTAAGCTTGAATGGTCCACCTAGAATTTGAGCGACTCCTGAGGACACCAATGTTGATGTTTTAGCCACGGAGGACTGAAAGAGAAGTAAAGGAAGGAAAGATGGAGAGACCGTCCCTCAACAGAGGAAGGAGGTTACGACACAATCCCAGTCCTAAGATCACCTCCCACGAAGCTCAACAACCATCTACACCATGTGACCCTAACGATGAGGACAGGGAGAGGCAACACGACAGGTGTCCTAAGCTGACAGGTGTCCTAAACAGCTGACAGGTGTCCTAAACAGCTGACAGGTGTCCTAAGCTGACAGGTGTCCTTAACCAGGTGTGTTTCCATGTGCAGCAATTAGCTTTGATGTTTTGATGCAGTTTTATTTGACACTTCTCATACAGAGCAGGTTTATATTATTTACAGAGACCCAAATATTTACATAGTAAGTAGCAGAAAATCTATAAAATATAATAGCATGAATAGAAAATTGAGAATAAAATATTAACAATATGTAGAATGTGTTATTTAAGTGAAGGAGCTGTTCAGTATTCTGCAGGAATGTGAGGCGGGGGAAGGATCACAGCGCAGCGAGAGAATATTTGAAATGTGCGAGACAAAACTCAAAGAGGCTGATAAAATATGTAATATGATAAGAAGCAGAAATATACAGTGTAGATACTGATTCTAAAAACAGACGTCAGCAAACTCTGAATTCTGCTGCTCATTTTACCTGATTTGTAACAAATAAGAACAAATTCTGATTTCCAGACAAAGCCTGGAGGAGGGAAATGAACAAATATCTCTGAGCATCACACTGGCAGAGACACTGTGTGTGTGTGTGTGTGTGTGTGTGTGTGTTTGTGGAGAATCCAGAGAAACAAAGTTATAAAGTGAAGAAATGGAACCAGATGGAAGAAGGAAGCAGCTCTGAATAAATGTCTCGGGGAGCAGAGGGAAGTGAGAAAGCAGCAGATTTAAAACAGAATGAAAAGTTTTGGTTTGAGAAGAGAACAATGCTTCCAAAGAGAGGCAGCGTTCCTTTGTCGAGTGACCCAGTGCACAAACTCAAGGAACCAGGAAACTCCAATGAGAGGTGAACAGATAAGTTCACTCCAATATTATTTTATTCAGCAGAGTAATAATAAAATGTGCTAAAGAAGACAATACGAGCATGCAGCTGTAAAAATGAACACCAAGAATTTCAGCTGAAAGGTCAGAGATCCTCACACACACGGTGGTTCACAGTTAAGAGTAATAAAAGTAGCATGCATTTATACACTTCCTGCCTCCAACCTTTAACTAGATTAGAAGAAACTGAAGTTCAGTTGATTCACACCCTGACCAGTGAATGTGACCCTTATCTTCAGCCTTGAAGGTTATCACGAGAACTCCTCGTACGTAGTTTGCTGCCAAACCCTCAGCAGGCACAGCTGTGAGAAACTGCAGTCACATTCCTAAAAATCCACTGAGCATAGCAAAATACAATTCAGTTAAAGGTTAAAAGTGTAAAGTGTAACGGATACATTTTGTCACCACATGCGCGATATCACATTAACCTACTGTGCAAAATAACTGCAGCAAAGTCAGGAGCATCAGCAAGCTGCATCCCGGTCTGCATCCCGGTCTGAATCCCGGTCTGCATCCCGGTCTGCATCCCGGTCTGAATCCCGGTCTGCATCCCGGTCTGAATCCCGGTCTGCATCCCGGTCTGCATCCCGGTCTGAATCCCAGTCTGCATCCCCGTCTGCATCCTGGTCTGTATTCTGGTCTGCTGGACCTGGGTTAATTTATTACCCTGGCAGCACTTGGAACAAAGGACTTGTAAATATTTCTCGTAACCGTTGATAACCTATGTGTATTTATATATTCCTGTGAATAAAAGTTCAAATCCACTCTACAGTAGGTGAGAAGGATCATCAATTATTCTGTCAGGTTCACTTCTTATCGGGGAGAAAGCAGGTCGTCCCATTCATTACATCTGAGGTAGATGGTTTAAGGTGTGAAAGAGAATGCCAAAAATAAAATACAGCAACCTGCAGTGAGTTCTATAAAAATTTACCCTCAGTATAGTTGAATGTAAAACCTGGACGTAGTCCCTGTGACGTCCCCGCAGACTGTCTAAAACCTGGACATAGTCTCTGTGACGTCCCCGCAGACTGTCTAAAACCTGGACGTAGTCTCTGTGACGTCTCCTACATTTGAACATGGGGACTTATGGAGACTGACTCACTTCTGGAGCCAGCCTCAAGTGGACATTAGAGGAACTGCAGTTTTTGGCTTTTTGACTTCAGACACGGAGTTTGCTGCTTTTCCTGATCTCATGACTCTCATATATATTTTTATTTTTGCCTTTACTGTTGTCCCATATATTGGCACATTCTGTACTTTTGTTTGTTCTGATGATGTTCGAGTCCACCAGCTCAAAGAGGGTTGTACATCTCTCAATCAAAAAGCTGGAATATTTCAGCCTGCCACTTCAGTCTTCCCTTTTTTCTTTCAGAGGTGATGGAGGCAGGATATATTTTTAAGAAATAAATCAATAGCTATCCAAAAGTGGCTGGAGCGAGCCATCATCTTCCTCTTTTATCTCCTGCCGTCTTCTTTTCACCCTCCCACGTCTGCCCTCTCCATTCGAAGAAGCAGATCCTGGTACAATAGAACAGATAGATCTGCCATAGTTATGTCCCAGTCGTTGGGACCGGGGCGTCATCCAATTAGAGGCATTCAATAAAAAGTGGCCTGACCGGACGTGTGAAGAAGAAAAGCTGAATATCTTTTGAATTTCCTGACTGCCACAAAAAAACTGTCTCGATAGCAGTTTGCTCTGACACCACCAAAAGCTTCAGCGCTGAGTGAACTGTGAAGAGGGATAAAGAAATACATGAGCCGGTGCTTTGAATGAAGACGTTCAGTCAAAGTACAGCAATTGTTGAAGTGAGCTGAACCGCAGCAGAAAGATGAAATGTATTCCTGAAAAGTGGAAAATGTTCCTGCAGAAATGGACCAAACTGGAAATCAGTTAAAGTCTCCACAAAAAGCCCCAAAACAACCAAATTTCTTACCAGACAGGAATGAATCTTAGCTGCAACACTTCTTCAGTTTTTAGCCTTTATAAGACAAACCTTCATGAGCTCTAAACACAATCATCATCAGCCAGGTGTTGACTGTATAACGACTGGACGTCAATCAAAGCGTCCACGCTCTGAATCCTGCATAACCTTAAGCCTTAATATAATGTGAACAGGTGAGTTGTATATAAATTCACCCTCAGTACAGTTGTCATGAACGGGGAAATTAGCTACAGAGACCAAAACTGTTTTTGTACCAGGCTGTAAACATGTTTATTTCTGCTGTCTAACATGGGGACTTATGGAGACTGACTCACTTCTGGAACCAGCCTCAGGTGGACGTTAGAGGAACTGCAGTTTTTGGGCATTCATTACAGCTAGTTACACTCAGACACAAACACCAAGCCACTTGATTTGGATAGTTTAAGTTGTCAAAGTTAAATATGAAGCAGGTGTCAACAGAAGCGGGAAAACATCCAGTCGCAGATGGATGGATGGATGGATGGATGGATGGAGTTCATGTCACCGTCAGTAAACAGAGACTGACGCGGCTGCCCAGGCGGGGCTGATTTGCACATTCAGACCACATCCGGATGCTCTGATCTGTGTGGACTTGTTCCATCTCCGTGTTCCGATATTTCATATTTGACACTTCAGTTTAGCTCTGTGTAATTTGGCGTTTTGCATCTGTGCAGTCAGGAGATAAAGATGATTATGACTAATTGTCTTAATTTAGTGAAATCATGACGAGCAGAGAGGAGCTGAAACGAGAGGAGAAAATAATTACAGAGGCTTTGTTCAGTGCTCAGCTCTGATTGGCTGATGGAGACCATGAAAAGGTCACATGTTTTAAAGTTTCAATCGAGCAAAGACGTTCGCAGGCGTCTTATAGCTCACGTGCCTCCTGATACTCGTATGAAGCAATATGAACCAATTTAATGGCAATAAACTGAAATCGACGCTGGTTCGTACTTTGTCAGTCTGTCCAAGAAATGAATGAAATGTTTGTCTGAGGTCAGTTTGATCCATCAGAGCGACATGCGAACATGAGAGGCTCATATTTTCAGCACCATCGGGTAGTCGGACCTTCCTCCATCAGTGCCCTTATTTGCTCGACCTGCTTTGTGACGTTCAGACGTCGTGATCTGTTTGCAGAAAGCTCAAACAGTGTCAGACGGAACAGCGCCTCATAACGAGATGATTGAAGAGCCTGAGGACTAATACCTGTTCATCTCAGTGAACAGACGGTGCAGTCAGACAGGCTGCAGCTGTTTTTACATCTACAAGACCAGGCGAACCGCCGAGTTCTGGATCATCTGAAAGGGTTTCACTGTGGGAGGCCCGTCAGGAGGACCACCGGTCCGGATCAGGAGCTGGCTTCATCTCCCACCTGCCAGACTTCTGCTGAAATAACAATCACTGTTCAGACCGCTCACACAGGAAATGACAGCTCAAAGAGGACAATGAGTCATGCCTGATGCTTTTGAAATAATCATTCTGCTTAATGTGCTAATTTCATTTAAAAACTGTTCAGTTTTCGACTTTGTTGTCTTCGAGTATAAGAAGTGAAGTACAGTTATTCAGTCTGCAGCTGACAGAAGGAACACTGCTGAAAACGTTCCGGAATGAGTGACCTCATAAAGTCTGATGCAGTGTTTGGACAGCGCCTTTCAGAACCTCGCTCCTCGCTTCTACAGACGGACTGACAGATTTAATTTAAAAATCTGAGTCACGTTCGAAGTTTGACAAAGTGAAATGAAAAGTCTGAGTGTCAGAGGGTTAAACTTCGGAAACGAGCGAGCTGAACAGAAAATCACAACAATCCATCTGAGAGCGAGCTGAGGAAGTCAAACCAAACTTCCTGAGGAGAGAAACCTCCTGTATCACTGAGCGCTGCAGACAGCAGGTGTGTCAGGTGCTCTCGACTCACGCCACTTCATATTAAACCCTCTGCTCTTTGCAAAGCTCACGGAAAAATCTAAAGACTAATTAACATTCGGTTTATTGCAACAACTCACATAAAACAAAACAAAGACTGATATTAATATTCGGTTTGTTGAGGCTGCACACCGTTGCCATTCTCGGGGGGAGTGCTATGTCGGAAGAAGGTCGGAAGAAGTACGTAACGCTTCACGGCACTAAGTCACACACACCAACTATTTCACTGATTCTGGTGAAACTGGATCAGATTTTATGGAGAAAATGTTTCCTGGTTTTCCCTCTGATGTCCTCCGGCTGCTCCGCCTCAACTCTCTGTGATTTACAGAGTTTATGATGGACAGTGAAGTAAACTGCTGACAGCTGGAGCTGCTGTTAGCTCATGTTAGCTCAGTCTGTTAGCTGCTGTTAGCTCAGTTTGTTAGCTCAGTCTGTTAGCTGCTGTTAGCTCATGTTAGCTCAGTCTGTTAGCTGCTGTTAGCTCATGTTAGCTCAGTTTGTTAGCTGCTGTTAGCTCATGTTAGCTCAGTCTGTTAGCTGCTGTTAGCTCATGTTAGCTCAGTTTGTTAGCTGCTGTTAGGTCATGTTAGCTCAGTCTGTTAGCTGCTGTTAGCTCATGTTAGCTCAGTCTGTTAGCTGCTGTTAGGTCATGTTAGCTCAGTCTGTTAGCTGCTGTTAGCTCAGTTTAGTTAGCTGCTGTTAGCTCACGTTAGCTCAGTCTGTTAGCTGCTGTTAGCTCATGTTAGCTCAGTTTGTTAGCTGCTGTTAGCTCAGTTTAGTTAGCTGCTGTTAGCTAATGTTAGCTCAGTCTGTTAGTGTAACCCAGGTGTAAAACGTGGGTAACTAAAGCCTAAGCTTAACCTGAACTTGTTGTTTATTAGTTGTTTCATATTTTTCATAATGTTTTCTGAGTTGCACTTGAAAGCAACACGTTCCAACTGCACTTGAAGGCAGCACTCAGGTCCACCGCAGCTAGCCTGTTAGCAGCCAGTTAGCGTGCACGGTCCGCTTGTTGTGCAGCAGTAACTGTAACTGTAACTGTAACAGTAACTGTAACTGGAAGTCTGTAGACGGCAGCTTTGCATTTCCGTTTGACTCCGACAGCAGAAGGCGGCAATCCGCCGATCGAAGCGCGAAGACGTTAAGTGTCGTAAAACAGGTCGGTGAAGTTAATGTAGCTGCAGCCAGGTAATCTGTTACAGTTTAGCACGGTGAAGGCATTTTCTCCTTTCAGTCATGATGTTTTACAGAAACTCACGATGAATGAATGAATGAATACATCCTGCTCATGATTAAATCTCAGTTTCTGATACGTTGTTATGGTTCATGGACGGACACTTGGTTTCTAGATTAGAAGTCATTGAGCTGTAGTGTAATGGAAGGTGAGAGGTGACGCTGTCATGCTGCAGTGTTACTGTCGGACATTCGATTGTTGAATTAAAGCTCCTGTTTATTCAACAGGTCAGGTGTGTCGGAGATCCCTGGTCTCCATAGGAACATCTGGTCTGTTGGAGAGGATCCAGAACCCTGGATGGAGTGATTCAGGACCCGTCTGTGATTCGTAGATGGCGAGCCTCCCAAAAGATGCTAAAGAAGCTGGATCGACTTTTCGTCGCTGACTACAAGCGGTGGTAGGGCTGCACACAAAAGAGTTTGACATGACTGTGTCACCACGTTAGAGGAACATCTGGACTGAACACAAACAGAACAGCACAGGCGACATTTTATTATTTCTCATCTTGTTGTTTTTATAAATGTTCACTTTTATTTCGAGGTTGGTGTTGTTCATTGTTCAGCTGGTCAGGTCTATGGCAACTGAGCTGGGTTTGTACCACAGAAGAAGAAGAAGAGGTGTTCAGGCCCAGCAGTCAGCAGCTTCTATGGACATGATGGCAGAGGAGCAGAGAGTGAAGAGGACGCTGACGGAGGAAGCTAAGAAGAGAAAAGGAGAGAGTGAGCGAGCAAGAAGCCGCCGGACAAGAGTAAATCTGGGACTGACTTTTAGTGGTTGGTGAGAGCTTGGTGAAATAAAAGGCTGAAAGACAGACGCCGAGCTGGGCTGACTGCTGCTGGACTAGTCAGTGATATTAGCTGCTGCTGGGTCTGCTGCTGTGACCTGGATGATGATTGGCTGATCAGAAGTAATGTAGTCAGAGTAAATACTCGAGTACAGCTGGACATAGTTACACAGTGGGATTACACTCTGACACTGGAGGCAACAAAATCTTTTTAATCGTGACTCGTTTCCTTTATTTTTTAGTTTTACAGCTTCATCAGCAAACGGCTGAAATCTGACGATGGCGTTATCAGATCATAAACTCAGGATTGGTGGCAGGGGGTCAATCTGCATCCCAAAATGCAACGGGACATTTTTAACAGAATTGCACAGGCTCAGCAAACCCACAGGAACAACTGTGTGTGTGTGTGTGTGTGTGTGTGTGTGTAGTCCATGGATTTCCCTACAGAGGCCGTGGTTTGCACGCAGCGCTGCAGCCGTAACAGATGAAGATGGATTAGCGTCTCCGTCTGACTGTCTTAGGGAAGCAGAAACAGGACGGAGACGCACCGACACTCGCAGAGCAAACACATTACTCCACCCTGCCAAGGTCCCCAGATGAAAGGTTCAGCAATTTTGTTGGCTGGTTATCAAAACCAAGACGCAGCAGTTTCCTCTGCTCTGCCTCTTTCTATGTATCCGCCTCCCTCCTCCACCTTCTTCTGGGAGAGGAGGCTGCTGACTCAGCCGACGAGCTGCTGGATTCTTTTGTTTGATGACATTTCGTGCCTCGGTGTTTGGGTGAGGACGACTCCAGCTGTGTCCTAACTAAGGTCGTCTCCGTAAGATCATCACCCTCTCGTTGAACCACCAGGATGTTGCCACCACCACGCCTACCCGGTCAGGGGACAGTCAATCCAAGCAGAACCTCAGGACCATGGTCTTCCTAAGCATCGACGAGCCGGTGTCTTTCCGTGTTGGCTGTTGACAAAAACCTGGAGACGTTGTAGCTGTTCGCAGCTCGTCTCTGATCTCATGAAGACATTTGCCATGTTAAGTGTGGTTCTGACCTGACCCGGTCTCTCGGGTGTATCATGCCTGCCACAGCCCGGCGCTCTCGAGGATCAGTCAGTCTGACAGGTCATTAACCTGACGGAGGCAGAGCAGGACCAATCCACCGCTGAAAGGTCAGGGAAAGGTCAGATTCATGCGCTGACTTATCTGACTGATACGAACCACGCCGAGCCATCTGTAACGCTCCACCACCCCCGACAAACACCCACACCTCTCCTTCTCTTGTTTTGGTCCTCGGGGGACTAAATGGGAGAACAGAGACCTGACAGGAGGTCACTGGTTCACGTCTTCACCCCAGAGGCAAAAGATTTATAGGACAGACGTGACCGTGATCTTACACAAGGCCGGAAATCAGAATGAAACATGAACTGTGCTGTCAGATCTTCTCAGTCTGCAGCGTCCAGGCGTCGATGTGTCGCTCCAGCCGACCGTAGTTACACTCTGATGCTAACAATGTTCACTGCAGCATAGACTTGTCTTTTCAGAGCATTGCAAAGCGTCGGGATGCTCGCAGCAGCAGGCTGGAGTCACGCTGTGAAGCCTCCAGGCCTGAACAGCAGAAGCTGAATGAGAGCGATGCAGTGAAACCTGCCTCCCACACGGCTGCTCGTTCTGCTTATATTTCCTGTATGAACCATCAATTATGTGAATAATGACTGAACTCGTTTCTTTTGATGATACCAACATTTATTTCTAAAGGTGCAGTGGAACTTTAAGTACCTGCTTTAAATATTTACATCTGAAGCTGCTTTCCAACATTTTACAGGGAAATATATAAATACTTATTACTCCATTACTGACATTAAAATGTATTGTCTTATAAGAGTTTTTTAATGGATGAAACTTTAGTGATTAAAGTATTTCCAATTAGTTTAACCTCCACTATGAATAAATTATATTCACACATTAATGCATGCATAATAATAAGGCAGTTATAGAATGTGACTGCTGATGTGGGGACGTGTGTCTCGATGCTTTCTTCCCATGTCGGTTGTTGTGTTTACTCTCACAGCATCCTGATGATCACTGCAGGTGGAGATCACTGCAAACAGGTGGAGATCACTGCAAACAGGTGGAGATCACTGCAAACAGGTGGAGATCACTGCAGGTGGAGATCACTTCAGACAGGTGGAGATCACTGCAAACAGGTGGAGATCACTGCAAACAGGTGGAGATCACTGCAGGTGGAGATCACTGCAGACAGGTGGAGATCACTACAAACAGGTGGAGATCACTGCAGACAGGTGGAGATCACTGCAGACAGGTGGAGATCACTGCAGACAGGTGGAGATCACTGCAAACAGGTGGAGATCACTGCAAACAGGTGGAGATCACTACAAACAGGTGGAGATCACTGCAGACAGGTGGAGATCACTGCAAATAGGTGGAGATCACTGCAGACAGGTGGAGATCACTGCAAACAGGTGGAGATCACTGCAAACAGGTGGAGATCACTGCAAACACGTGGAGATCACTGCAAACAGGTGGAGATCACTGCAGACAGGTGGAGATCACTACAAACAGGTGGAGATCACTGCAGACAGGTGGAGATCACTGCAAACAGGTGGAGATCACTGCAGACAGGTGGAGATCACTACAAACAGGTGGAGATCACTGCAGACAGGTGGAGATCACTGCAAACAGGTGGAGATCACTGCAGGTGGAGATCACTTCAGACAGGTGGAGATCACTGCAAACAGGTGGAGATCACTGCAAACAGGTGGAGATCACTGCAGGTGGAGATCACTTCAGACAGGTGGAGATCACTGCAAACAGGTGGAGATCACTGCAGGTGGAGATCACTGCAGACAGGTGGAGATCACTGCAGACAGGTGGAGATCACTACAAACAGGTGGAGATCACTGCAGACAGGTGGAGATCACTGCAGACAGGTGGAGATCACTGCAAACAGGTGGAGATCACTACAAACAGGTGGAGATCACTGCAGACAGGTGGAGATCACTACAAACAGGTGGAGATCACTGCAGACAGGTGGAGATCACTGCAGACAGGTGGAGATCACTGCAAACAGGTGGAGATCACTGCAGACAGGTGGAGATCACTGCAAACAGGTGGAGATCACTGCAGACAGGTGGAGATCACTGCAAACACGTGGAGATCACTGCAAACAGGTGGAGATCACTGCAGACAGGTGGAGATCACTACAAACAGGTGGAGATCACTGCAGACAGGTGGAGATCACTGCAAACAGGTGGAGATCACTGCAGACAGGTGGAGATCACTACAAACAGGTGGAGATCACTGCAGACAGGTGGAGATCATTGCTCTGCGTTACATAAACTGTTATGTTGCACACACAGAATTATTCCCTCGTCTTACAGTAACATCTCATATAAATCATTGATGTGATTTGTTGCCTTCAGTGTCAGAGAGTAACTCACTGTGGTAACTATGTTCAGCTGTACTCGAGTATTTGTTCAGATTACGTTACTTTCACCAAAGTCAGTGAAACAGTTGGTGGTGTGTGACAGACGTAGGAATGGCAGAGACGCCGTTCACCTGATCACAGGTCAGATTTTCAGCTTCCACAGAAATGACCTGAAATCACAGCTGGTCCTGGTGACGCAGCGATCAGACAAACAGACGTTTTGCTGCTGTTCACACTGAAGAACCGTGTTCTCGTCAGCGCGAATGGGCTCCGTCCATCCGACGTCTTCCTCTAATGATGAAGCTTCATTATCAGGTAGAAGCTCCTCCTTCTCGCGCTGGAAATGACTTTGAACCGTAATCCAGAACAAGTAGTTTGTTGTTCTGGAGGTTTCAGAGGATTTAACAAGAGAACAGAAACAAAGCTTCAATCTGCATCAGTAACAGTGGTGAATCATGAATATGACTGGTTCTCAAACACTTTGATTCCTTTGTTTGAATGTCAGCCTGCAAACTGGTGAAGCTCCTGATGCCCAGTTAGGAGGTGGAAGTGAAATGAATGCTTCAAACACTTCATCATGACTCCAAATATTAGGAGGAGAAACGCGGATCAGTGCAGCCGCTTTCCACCAACTAAAAACCCTGCAAAGAGAAAAAGAAATGCAGTAAATGCAGATACTGGGTCTGTGTCTGTGTGTTTATGGGTGGGTGGAGGAGGAACGACAGCGAGCCGTGTCCGTGAAGGAGAGCACACCTCCAACCAAAAACTCAGAAAGCTGTGGAATGAAAAACGAACTCGAAGTCGCTTTTCTTCACTCTGCTTTATGATAAAAGCTTCAAGGATGATTTTCCACAGGAATGTTGTACTTAACAGTTCTTGTTGCTTAGTAACCGCTCCCCGATGACTGCCCCGCTGTTCAGTCTGAAAAGATCAGAGTCAAGGTTAGCAGCTGAGGCTTCACCTACCTGGATTGTTATTAAGGACCTTGATGCTCTGCTGGCATGACGAACAAACACCTGACCTGGCACTGAACCCCGGAGAGACGCCGTGAGAAGAAGAGGACGAAGAAGCTGTCAAACAATGGATGACAGCGAGGACTGAGTTTTTCACAGTAAGGTTTGAACAGCCGAGGACGGACGGACGCTTTTAAATGAACCTGTCCTCCAACAGATCCTGCAGGTTATCAAATGAAACCGTTCGAACTCTCCATCAGGACATTTACAGACGTGTCATCTTCATGCGACAGGACCAGTCTCTGAGACTTCAGCTCACCACCTCAGACTGGACTGTTCAGCCTCATTTTGGTCTGATGTGAACTGTCTTTAGAGTTTATATATTTCTTATATTTGGGTTCATGAGAAGTTTTATTTTGGTCTTTTGTTTTTTCTAAAGAAGATTCTCTGGAGTTTCAGTTGAACTCGACTGCTCTCACTCTCACTGCTATTCCACTGAGGTTCATTTATTTTCAGTGTTAAGTTTTAATTTTGAAACAATGTGGGAACATTTGGGGACCTTAAATAAAGGGACCCCAGAGGTCTGCCAGCATTTTATATCAGTATATAAAAACACAATTCCAAGAGTTCATATTTGTTTCTTCTAATCTGAAGGAAAGATGAAGATAATTCTTTTATAGACAAATAATCCCTCACGGTCGTGGATGAATCCTGCTGCAGCAGAGAGGCTGTTAAAACTCTTCATCAGTCCCTGGAGAGAAGAAGTCCAGCACCTCCACACGATTTAAGAGTTTTCTGATAGCTGCACATTTGGCCCTTTTTAATGATGTTCTAAAATATTTGTAGGTCGCGTTCTTCGTCATGTTTTAGGTCTTTGTTCCAACCCAGCATCGAGGTGATACAGACTGTGAACCGTGTTCAGAGCAGCAGCATCTCTGGCAGATGCACACGGGTCATTAAAGTGTTCGACCGCAAGATTTATGGAGGCAGAACGGGCCATAAGTCAGCCCGGTAAAGGCCAATGAAAAATTAATAACTGATAGGCTGTTCAATAATTCAGGAGTGGATCTGGTCAAAAGAAACATTCATACTAATATAAAGTATTTATGAGCCTCACGTGTCTGTAAAAACACATCTACCCCACAAACACCAGAGGAAGGACGTCACATGACCAGTCTGTACCAAACTCTGTACAAACTCTCTACCAACGTTATTGTAGTGTTAGACAAACGTTACTTTAGTGTTAGATGAGTGTAGGAATGAGGCGAATCATTTCATGAAGGTTTCTCACTAAAATAAGAGCTGCAGACACACACTGAGTTAAACACACACTCCTGTTAAGTCACCGCCTATTGTGTGTGTGTGTGAGTGTGACGGGATTTTAGGAGTTTCTTTCAGCCGTTACCATAGTAACTACCACTGCGTTTCCTGCTTCTGAGCGTACAGACTGATGGAGACGTCACCTTTGGTGGGACGTAGCTAACCAGCTAGCGTTCAGTAAGTGTTGATGTGTTGCCTGGCGGCAGCGCGGCCCGGTTTGTGAGCTGTGAACAAGTCTCGGCCCAGCAGTGAAACCCCGGGCTCGGGTTCTGATCGTGCTGGATTCACTCAGCACACACTTCTCCCAGCTAGCACGGGCGATGGCTACAGTCCACACGTTGCTACGTGTGTTTGTGGTATTTAAATATATAATATATAAAGAAGCAGAGCTAGCAGAGGGCTACGTGTGTTAAACTGGGATGATTCATCAGAAACAAACAGAGCTGGAGTTAGTATGCGCTCACATCACCGCTCTGTGCCGGCGGTACCGACCAAAGCTCAAACCAGATTTATCCTCAGCCCGTCAGACTGTGATGAATCATCCTGAACCTTCTGGAGTCTGAGCGATGGATCCCCGGGCATGAATCAGAGCGTCTCCTGAGCGACTTGGGAGAGTTAAAATGGCCTCAGTGCTCAGTTCAGACAGCCGATGACTTTCTCCACCAGACGACTAATAAACAAGATAATGAAAGAAAAAGTAGACGAGAGTCTGCGGCCGTCAGCGGCATGCTAACATGCTCACGGTGACAATGCTAACTGGCTGAAGTTCAGCAGGGATAGTGAAGTACAGCTGAGAGGGTCACCAAAGACATTTCAGTTCATCCTCAGGGGAACATGAACGTTTGAACGTTTCATGGTGATCGAGACATTTTAATCAACACCACAGACGTAAAAAACAAAAAGACTGTTACTGACTTCCCAACCAAGTCCCATCGCCTCCGCAAACTGATCAGCTGGAGCTCTGCATCGATACAGAAGATCCTCACAGCACAGACGGAGGTCACACTGTGGGAAATACGCTGCACGGTTTAGCCAGCAGGTTGTGAAGAACTACGTTCTCTTCTGTAAAAATATATGTTGATGTTGTTGTTACTAAAGTTGAGCAAGAAGTCAAACTTTTCCCAGCGGCAGGAAAATGTGTAGGCAGATCTGAGAGTGTGACTCTGCATCTCAGCGTCTGCCCGTGTTACAACTTTTATCCAACATGGGCAGAAAAACTTCATCACAGAGGCAGAAACTTTGAGCAGACCCGGATCAAGGTGGACGCACGTTCGAATTGTGAACCACTAAGGGAGGGTTCAGGATTCACCTGAGCCGCCTGCTGTCGATTAACTAAAACATCTTGACTGACATTCCCATCCCACAGCCATGCAGACAGAGACATTCTGTTCAGCATTATATCAGCATACGACTCAGACTAACAAAAAGTCTTCAGGCTGTGAACAGTTGCTGTCTTTGTCTAACCTGGAGGTACACCCTGATCGAAACATCTTCCTCGAGGTCTGTACTCTGAAAACTCTCCTGATTAAACATCTCTCTGCAAACAAACAGCTTCAACTCGTCAATAAAGTACAGCAGCTCCTCGGCTAAAGCTGCAGAGTGCAGAGGCGGCTGAAGTCCATGGGTCATGCAGAAGTCAGACAGGAAGGACGACCTCCAGAGACTCTGAACTGCCTCTGCAAACATCTCTGAATCACGGTGAACTTTGATAACTGTGGAGTCCTGAAGGCTCACAGTCGAACTCCACGACTGAAAGAAAATCTGTTTGATTACTTTCTGTTCAAACCCTCGTTTGGTTTCAGCTTCTTTGACCAGCGTTAATCACAAAACGCCGTTATGAAACTAACGAGACGAGGTCAAACCACTCAGGTGATTCTTGTTCAAACTCCTCCCTCTGCGTCCAGCGCTCAATGAGGAATGACGAACTGCACTGTTATCACCTCCTGTGTCTCCACAGATCACCTGGAGCTGAAAACTCTGACACTAAGTCACACACACCAACTATTTCACTGATTCTGGTGAAACTGGATCATATTTTATGGAGGAAATGTTTCCTGGTTTTCCCTCTGATGTCCTCCGGCTGCTCCGCCTCAACTCTCTGTGATTTACAGAGTTTATGATGGACAGTGAAGTAAACTGCTGACAGCTGGAGCTGCTGTTAGCTCATGTTAGCTCAGTTTGTTAGCCAGGCTGTGAGCTTAGACCACCAGGGAAGAAGAAGAAGACATAAGACATGATGGCAGAGGAGCAGAGAGTGAAGAGGACGCTGACGGAGGAAGCTAAGAAGAGAAAAGGAGAGAGTGAGCGAGCAAGAAGCCGCCGGACAAGAGTAAATCTGGGACTGACTTTTAGTGGTTGGTGAGAGCTTGGTGAAATAAAAGGCTGAAAGACAGACGCCGAGCTGGGCTGACTGCTGCTGGACTAGTCAGTGATATTAGCTGCTGCTGGGTCTGCTGCTGCTGACCTGGATGATGATTGGCTGGTTGGTTATTTCTTTTGTGCTGACTATGGGGTAAAAGTCCAAAGGAATCATCCTCTGGAGAACATCAACAGATCTTGTTGTGGTAGTCCAGATATGACATGTATCACATAAAACAAAGAACAGAGGTATTTTCACTGGCTGTGGTATAAAGTTAAATAACAGTAGACAGAGCTGAATTAAGACATATCTCTGCTCTTATTGCTCTCTGCGCCTCGTCTTCATCGCTGTCTCTCATCCAAACATCCATCCTCATCACTCTGCATCTTCTGGCACAAACCTCTGTGATGACAAAGCAGCGCTGCAGTCTTTATATTTCATCTCAGCTGTTAAAGTATCAACACAATCATCTGTCAGAGTCCTCAAACAACATCAGAATGAGGACGTTTGAGGCAGAATTTATCTGCCAAGTTCAAGTGAAAAAAGATTTCTCTCCTCTAAAGATTAGAAGATTAGGAAATCACGGAACATCACAGTTTCCTGTGAAACAAAAAGTCAGCGTGACTGCTTTTAACGTACGTACCCTAACCCAGTGAACACGGCCGGATCGAACCCAACCTCTGAACCAGCAGTGTCCAGTCTAACAGTGAACACAGCAACAGAACCTCTGAACCGGCAGTGTCCAGTCTAACAGTGAACACAGCAACAGAACCACAACTTAAACTATCTACGACACAAAGATCAGAACTTTATTTAATGTGTGTTGATTTTAAATTTCTGGTATACATCATCGGTTTCCATCATGTTTTTCTACCTTTTCATCATCCTCATTTTATTTCCCTGAGACTAATTCATCTGTGATATAAATAAGATTCATATCTCGTTAAGTTTGCCTCCAGCTTGAACTCTGTGCTTTAGTCGTGAGCTGGCCTCAGGAGAAACCTGCCAATCCGTGCTAAATATCCAAACACTGGCCTTTTCGACTCGGCAGAGAAAGAAACGTCTCCACAATGGATGCGGTGTGATGGTAATGGTTGACTCCTGCCTGACCCCTCAGCCTCGCTTTTAATCTGAGCCCAGGAGGCTTTGACTTTTCTCTGACATTTACCATCGCACCGTTATCACTCATAAAACTGAAAAGAGCCTAGTTACCGGCTCTCAGCAATCAATAGCCAGTTAGTTCATCCTGCAGCAGAGGCCCAGGAAAAAAGGAGGCATCTGTATAATCGCATTAATCATTTCTGCAGGTTATAAATGTGAAAATAAGAGCAGGAGGAGGCAGCTCTGCTCTCTGGATGTGGGGGTTGGTGCATTTACAGTGTTTTAGTTACGTATGAGCAGTTTGTGATGAACATCACTGCGAGTCTCTGCGGTGACTCAGGCTGAAGACGAGATGAACTACTGTTCATGAACACATCACTCCCTCTCAGACCGATGACTGGCATTATTTCTGTTCATGTAGTGATTAAACAAAGATACAAAGTGTTGGAGAGAGTGAGCAGCTTCTCTCTCCTTTTCTCTTCTTAGCTTCTGCCCTTATGTCCATAGAAGTTGCTTCTTCTTCTTCCCAGTGGTCCAAAACGTCTGTGGTTCAAACACTAACACTCCCCCGGTGCTCTGAGCTCACAGTCTGCGCAGCCTGGCTAACAAACTGAGCTAACAGCAGCTACAGTTGACAACCGTACGTCACTGTCCATCAGAAAAGTACGGACAGAGGTCAACTTGACAGTCAACATGTGAAATTTGTGAATCAGAGAATTTGTGATGAGTCTGAGAGCATCAGAGGACATTTCCATCTACATTTAGTTTTTATGAGGTCAGTAACTCAGCTGATTTACCGTGTGGAAAGATAACAGTGCACAGCAGAGCCGAGGTCCAGGTGGTAATCAGACGGATGAAGGCCGGTGCAGACTGCAGACTCTCCACCGCCGAGCTGATAGAACGCTCAAGGAAACAAATTCTCCTGAAAATGCAGGTAAAGTGCTTCTGTCCTTTCTTTTTAAAACATCTATTTATAAAGTGAACAACAAGCAGCCAAAGCTCGTCATTACCCTCTCGTCACATCACATGAACTGTGGAGTGCTGGGGCAGATAATAAGCAGCAGTTTTGCCTCTCAGTCGCACTGAAACTCAGAGATTCACCCTGAAAATCTTTGATTTCTTTTCACTCACACTTCTCTGTCTTCTCTGGTGAAACAAGCTAAGGAGGACTAAACAATGGACCATGAAAGGTCTTCTGGAGTCTGCAGTCAGGGTAAAATCAATGTTAATCTTCCAACGTAAAAGACTCAGGCAAAGCAAAGGTAGAACGTTTAAGAAATGCTGCCCGATGGTCCTGAAATTAGCAAGACTATCTCGAGCCAGCACTGTTTCTCACATTTGACACGTTCTTACAGGCGGTGAATCAGACACACCAGAAAGTTAAGGAAGAAACAGTGTTAGAGTTTTCTTCTAATATCTTAATGCATGTGTGTGCAGCTTTCACACTCAATTAGGTAACGAGTTGATTGAAATCACCCCCTGCTGTGTGTCCGGACGCCCACACCTGGCACTGTGTTTGAGGACTCAAGGACGTACTTGTGGGACGTGTTTCAGCTCAAGTGTCCATTTAGACTGACGTTCATCAGAGCTCAGTGGGATGTATGTGTGTTATTAGAAATGAAGTTATTATAGCTGAAGTTCAGGAACAAGCAGCCTCTCTCTGGAATCTGGCTCACTTCTGGAACCAGCCCCTGGTGGATGTTTGAGGAACTGCAGCTCTTTGCAGTCTCTGGTGGTGTTGACTGTAACACTGCCTGACGGGCAGGAAGTCAGAGGGTGCATAAATAAAGTCGGCTAAACCTTCTGAGAACGTCACAGTAATCATCACATCACGTACAATAAGGCACTTCATTTATCACACGGCTTTGTCATGCCACCGCTCGTGTGTGTGTGTGTGTGAGAGAGGACTTCATCATCACTGTGTGATGCTCACAGGGCAGCCTTGTTAGGCAACAACCTTCACGGGTCCTTGGTCCCCTCTCCGTGACGACGGGCCAGAAACGTCCCCATGACAACCTCTAAATCACCCGTCTCACGGTCAGTAAGTCACATTATCTACTCAGCTGAGGATACAGGCTCTTTATCCACATCATCAGTACCCACAAGTCACCGGAGACAACATCTTTAACCATCAGCTCAGCCTGCTGCTGCACTCTAACCAGTCGCCACCATCGCCGTGGTAAACGGCAGCTCGCCTTCATCGTCAGCCTGCAGTGAATCACGCGAAGGCTCGGAGAGCTGTGATCTGCTGGGAGACTTAGAATAACAATGAGAGGCAGATTCACGTGGAGTCAGGCGTCAGACTCCGTCATGTCTGATGTTAATGGCTTGCAGATAGTGTGTTTGTGCTCGCTGCTGATTTCCCTCGAGGAACCTGAAATAATTCAGCTAATCCTGCAGCCTCCTCCGCCGCAGCCTCTCTCTGTACTTATGTATATGTTTGTGTGAGCGCCTGTGGGTGAAGTAACACGCACCGTACAGCTAGTGTGGGCTTTTTAAGAATATGTGAGAGAGTTGACGCGTTGTTGCTGATGTGCTGACAGAGGGGTTTTTGTTCTGACGTGACTGAGCGAACAGTTCGGGTCTTTATGTTCTGCTTCTAATCACCAGCTTCTTGTTAACTAACAGAAAACATCACGTAAAAGACGGAGGTGAAAACCTGCAGTTCACTGAGTCCTGATGAGGAACATGCGTCTGTCTTCTATCGTCTTTTTTCTGTTGGGATAAAAAATGACTTTTTGTTGCCAATTTAAAACTAAAGTCTGTGACCTCCTGCTGATCCACACTGACCTGTGATCAGCTGACCTGTGATCAGCTGACCTGTGATCAGGTGAACGGTGTCTCTGTCAGTCGTACGTCTGTTCTCACACTATGTAACTTTGGGCTCCGGGTCGGGAGAAGTACGTAACGCTTTACGGCACCAAGTCACACACACCAACTATTTCACTGATTCTGGTGAAACTGGATCAGATTTTATGGAGAAAATGTTTCCTGGTTTTCCCTCTGATGTCCTCCGGCTGCTCCGCCTCAACTCTCTGTGATTTACAGAGTTTATGATGGACAGTGAAGTAAACTGCTGACAGCTGGAGCTGCTGTTAGCTCATGTTAGCTCAGTCTGTTAGCTGCTGTTAGCTCATGTTAGCTCAGTCTGTTAGCTGCTGTTAGCTCATGTTAGCTCAGTCTGTTAGCTGCTGTTAGCTCATGTTAGCTCAATCTGTTAGCTGCTGTTAGCTCAGTCTGTTAACTGCTGTTAGCTCAGTTTGTTAGCTCAGTCTGTTAGCTGCTGTTAGCTCATGTTAGCTCAGTTTGTTAGCTGCTGTTAGGTCATGTTAGCTCAGTCTGTTAGCTGCTGTTAGCTCATGTTAGCTCAGTCTGTTAGCTCATGTTAGCTCAGTTTGTCAGCTGCTGTTAGCTCATGTTAGCTCAGTTTGTTAGCTGCTGTTAGCTCAGTTTGTTAGCTCCTGTTAGCTCATGTTAGCTCAGTGATATTGTCTGCTGCTGGTGACCTGACCATGATTGGCTGTTAGCAAAGTTGTCGACGCTAGTTTGTGATCAGAAGTAATGTAATCAGAGTAAATACTCGAGTACAGCTGAACATAGGTACACAGTGGGATTACACTGACACTGACAATAAATCACAGCACACTCTGAGTCATACGAGATGTTTTAAACAGTGTTCGAGCTTGTGGATGTATTTTAAATCCTCTGTTCTTCGTCGCTGTGAAAAGAGTCATTTATTCACTCTGAGCTGTAATCCATCATACCCTGTTTGCTCATCTACTGATATCCTTGAAGTCAGAACGCTTCACTTGATTAATAGCGTCTCTTTCAAAGTTTAATACATCACGTAAAGTCCAGATCAGCAGCGACCGAGTGAGAAGTGGCAGGAAGATGTTTCTGTCAGAGCGTCTGCTATCGCTCAGAGTGAAGACACTGAAGTCATCTTCAGACCCGATGTTCAGTGTAAAGAAGAGAAAATACCACTTTCAGTTCTTTGTTTGCAGTTCTTACAAATCATCAGCAGATCTTTCAGGGCCCGTAACTTTATCTGGTTAATTAGCTGTGAGCCATGTGAACATCATGATGGACAGGTGAGGCAGAAATGGACTCACTCTCTTAAGAAAGAAACTATGAAAAGAAAAACTTGTTGACAGCACGAAGACGAGACAACAAATGAAATGTCCAGAAACTTTCAACAAGACGATTGAGAAGCTTTACGAGAAACAAGAGGAACAGAAGACGTTATGAAAAAAACAGGATTTAACAGGATTAAAACAGATTAAACAAAACATTCAGAAACATCTGAACAAAATGCAGCAAACAGAAGAAGGAGAAGTCCTGAGCCGTGATTTGAAAGAAACTGGAGCAGTCCACGCCTGTTTTTTAGACTCTGCGGACAGACCTGATCTCAGACCATCGGAGAGGACAGGAGAGCTCTAATGTACAGATCTGAGGACTGGACTGATGTGGTCTCTCCTGGTCTCGGTGAGAATCCAGATCAGCTGCAACTGTCTGCCCTAATCTGGAGAAAGGTTTGGCACAGTCAGTGATAGATTATATTAATCTGTGTGTCTGCGTGTGTTGAACATGAGAGACCCGAGAGCGGAGCCTTGGGGAACTCCAAATCTCAGATTTCTTGTCTAGATGTGAAGCATGTGATCTGATTAGCAGTCAGCATCCAGATGATTTAAACTCTGTGAGTTTATGACTGTAAAGTTACACAGTGAGGCTTTAAGCAGAGGAAAGGACACTGCAAACCCCTGATCGAGAAACTGAGAGCTTGTGAGTTGGATGATGGATAAAAACACTGATGTGACAGATCAGTAGTAAGTTTCAGTTCCAAACAAACTCTGTACTTTGATTCACTAATTAACATTTGCCTGTCAAAGATCTTCAATTCAACGAAGCTAAATTTAGTGTGAACACAAATCTGAAGAGTTTCTGTGAGGACAGACCGTCGCTGACGGTAACTGATTGATGTCAAACTAATCGACATCAAATGTGACGTGCAGATGAAGTTGAGACATTTTGTTCATCAAAACAGGGACGTGAAGTTCAAGAGAAGATCACGCGGCAGGCTGAAGAAGAAGAGGCTTGTTCTGCGTGCTCGTCGGTCCGTGCCTGCAGATTCTCTTGGTTTGATTCAGGAAGCAGGTCAGTGGCATCCATTAATATCACATCCAGCTCCTGTGTCTGTGATCTGAGTTTGTTCGAGGCAGCAGGGAGAGACTGATGAGGCGGGCCGTATCAGGCTCGTCAGCCCAGACCAGGGCGCCGTCCTGTCTTTCTGTCTTCATTATCAGCGAGCTCGGTGTGTTGGAGGCGAGGTGAATGCAGAGCTTCATCTTTTAGCAGTGAGGCCTGATCCAGCTGGTGGCACTGGTGCTGACGGGTTCTGAAGTCCGTCTGATCCTGTTATTGAGATATTACAGTTTGGACCAAAGCGATGAACCCGCAGAGCGGCGCTGAGAAACAGGTCAGCGGTATTAATAAACCTCCTGACTGCCGAGGAGAAGCTAACTTTACTCCTGTGTAGGTGGAGGCAGAAATATGGATGCTGGCAGGTGTCAGATGGAGACAAAGTGACTCACACCAACATTTCCTGCAATGCATTATGGTCTGTCTCCAGCTTTGTGGGTGGATGTTGGGGAGAAGAGCTGCAAACATCTGGATGTCACATGACCTCTCAGGCCCGGTCCATGTTCGGTTCTGTAGACGCACACACACAATGTGCACAGCAGGGTGAAGTCAGCGTGAAGTGTGGACATACGTGTGTTTGCTGGAATGTCCTGTAGTATCGTTGGATTATTTTGTTCTTCCTGTTGGTTGATGCAGAACTTGGCAGACGTTTGCTTGAAGCTTCCAATCTATAAGAAGGATCATAAACGTGTGTGTGTGTGTGTGTGTGTGTGTGTGTGAAGGTTAATAGGGCTGTGTGTGGGGGCAGGAGGAGAACGAGTTTTGGATGAGTCCCATTTGTAGCGCATCATTAGTCTCTGGCTTCGAGCTCCGGCCTCAGACAGGCTGATCTATAAATACAGCCAGTCCAGACTCTGATGTGACGCCGCCGCACCAAGATGCTCTCAAAGAAAGCGTGACCGAGCAGAGCCGCCAGACAAACAGCACGAGAGGTCAGTCACAAAGAAACGAGGTGGACGGCCCCCCGCGTACGTTTGAGGGTGGAGCTGCATGAAAGACTGGAGGAAGTTTAACACAAAAACTCTGAAGCCTGAAGCTGCAAGTCTTCCAGTCTGCGGGACGTCACAGAGACTACGTCCAGGTTTTAGACAGTCTGTGTGGAGTCAGGGTGATGCTGCTCTGTGAATATTCTGCCTCGCTCCAACCGAAGTGGCATGAACGCCTCCATCAGACGGGGCGGGGACGCTTTGTTCGCCTCCAATCTGGATAACAAAACCTCCATCAGGCCTCGAGCAGCTTGTTTACCTTCCACTTACTGCTGCTGCTCAGAGGAATAGCTTTGCAGCATCACAGCAGGGTCACACACACACACACACACACACACGGCAATGAAACATGAATGAAGCGTGTAGCTCCGTCAGTTTGTCTGATGTGCTGTACGCTCGCGAAGAGTCGGCCAGCGAGGAGGTGAAGCAGGAGGTGTGTACAAAAAGGCTTCAGTATTTCACCTCATTTACATTCTTCTATGAGCGTGTGTGTGTGTGTGTGTGTGTGTGTGTGTGTGTGTGTGTGTGTGTATGTTGTGATATATCAACCATGACAGACAAACGTAGACAGAGTGTTACATTTACATTCAACATCAACGGCAGCAAATATGAAACATCTCTTTACCTGCTCAATACAATTTAAATTATTTTTAAATCTGAGAGATCTGTGTGTGTGTGTGTGTGTGTGTGTGTGTGTGTGTGTGTGTGTGTGTTGGCACTAAAGGAGCAGAAATGCTTATAGGAGGTTTTCTGCAGACTGCTGACAGAGAGCTGTTATCATCAAAATCAGACCATAACATCCAGAAAATCACAACAAGATAAACCTGAGAGTGTGTACACAGGTACGCACACACACACACACACACACACACACACACACACACACACACACACACACACACGTAAAAAAAAAACCATCCCGCTTTCCTGTGCATGTCAGCAGGTGACAGAGTGAGGAGATGAGGGTCGCAGTGGGCTCATCAACCTGACAATTTTCTCCAGGTAAGCAGTTTTTATCAAGCACACACACACACACACACACACACACACACACACACACACAGGTAACTGTAGAGATGAAATAGATCGGTGTTTTTTCTGTTCAGCTGCAACTAATAATTTAGTTTTTCTGTTTCTGACGTTTTGTTATTTTAAGAAATGTAATAGATTTCATTAAACCGAGCGCGTCGGCTGAGGCTGTCAAACACAAACTGCAGTTCCTCTAACGTCCACCTGAGGCTGGCTGCAGAAGTGAGTCAGTGTCCATAAGTCCCCATGTTAGACAGCAGAGACAAACATGTTTACAGCCTGGGACGTCTCAGTCAGTGATGATGTCAGATTAATTTGATGTTGGTTTATGGATCTCTCGTTCTCTTTTTCCTCTCTGGCAGCGAGTCCAGCTGAGCTGAAGAAGCCGACTCACACTTTGAGGAAAACGAGCTGCTGGACAGGAAGTCGAGTTGAGGCAAACGTCACTGTCATCGCAGGTGAGCAGAGCTGACGAGCAGCGTCCTGTTTTACGTCTGACATGAATCTGCAGTTCAAATGAAGCTGCTGGACGAGGCTGACAGACGTCACAACAGAGTGACAGTTTTCATGAGGTGAACTGACAGCGTGCTCGTTCAGATTTAATTAAACAGTGGAGAGACAAACAACTTTTCCTATATATATAATCATCTCATCAACAGAGTCAGAACAGCAGACTGTTCTTTAAATAACGCTGGAGGAACGTTCAAACACTTTATCAGTGTGTCCACACACACTTCTCCTGCGTCAGTCTGCGTCACCACGAGCTGAAGCATAATTCATTCTTCGTGCTTCATGTTGAGACACCAAAGACTTCAAACCACATCAGCGTCCATGTAAATGTGTGTCAGTGTTTTTCTTCTTTAAACTCTGAAGCAGAAATAAAATCTAATTCTGGATTTACTTTGTACTGAAACAAACTGGATTTAAATATTGATTGCTGATGAAATGGATAAATATCTGATAAAACATGCTGAGGTTTGACGTGTGATTGAAATCAGCCTGTCGTCAGGAATAAGAAGACGAAGTAAGTAGCAGCCATTCGTTAAAGTCCTGTGTGTACTTCAGGTTCACAAAAAAAGTCTGTTCAAAGCTCTTTGTTGTTTTTATTAAAAGCAGGTCACATGGTCTGCAAAGGCTCGGCTTAGACAACCTGTTTGTGTCTGCAGTCAAACGGCAAAAAAGGTTCTGAAGGAGGAAAATATTCTCCAGAGAACTTTAAAGAACCGGAGCGATGTGCCGTTAGTAATGATGCCAATTAAGGTTCCATTCCATTTATTGCAGCAGAGCCTTTACAGTGACCCAGCATGCACCACAGCAGCACCCTGAATGGAACGGAGCCCTAATTAGCATCACTGGAAACTCACTGGATGTGAGCGCAGAGCTGCTGAGCTGCTGAGCCTCACTGAGCCTCACTGAGCTGCTGTGCCTCACTGAGCTGCTGAGCCTCACTGAGCCTCACTGAGCTGCTGTGCCTCACTGAGCTGCTGTGCCTCACTGAGCCTCACTGAGCTGCTGTGCCTCACTGAGCCTCACTGAGCTGCTGTGCCTCACTGTGCCTCACTGAGCTGCTGTGCCTCACTGTGCCTCACTGAGCTGCTGAGCCTCACTGAGAGCTGCTGTGCCTCACTGTGCCTCACTGAGCTGCTGAGCCTCACTGAGCTGCTGTGCCTCACTGTGCCTCACTGAGCTGCTGAGCCTCACTGAGCTGCTGTGCCTCACTGAGCTGCTGTGCCTCACTGTGCCTTACTGAGCTGCTGTGCCTCACTGTGCCTCACTGAGCTGCTGTGCCTCACTGTGCCTTACTGAGCTGCTGTGCCTCACTGTGCCTCACTGAGCTGCTGTGCCTCACTGTGCCTTACTGAGCTGCTGTGCCTCACTGTGCCTCACTGAGCTGCTGTGCCTCACTGAGCTGCACTGAGCTGCTGAGCCTCACTGAGCTGCTGAGCCTCGCTGATCTGCTGTGCCTCACTGAGCTCTTGTTTTGCTGCTTTGACACGTCTTCTCTCAGCTGATAGTCGTGATGACTCCAGAGCTGTGAAGTCTGTCTCACACGTCGCTCTCTGTGTTTTGGCGTCTTCACACTCTCAGATGTGACTTCACGTCACCGTCTTCTACTTTAGGATCTGAAAACAAGCACGGCCTCTCGTGTTTTAGAAATATGAACTTGTAGGTTTAATTAAAGTGCAGACACGTCGGGCTCCTGCAGGATGATGGTGAAAGTTATGATGATGATGATGATAATGATGTTTTTGCCCGAGGCCGTGGTTTAAATAAAATAACACACTCTCAGGTGTCCTGATACAGGAAATAATGGACTTAATGACTCGCCATTAACTCTTAAACGTGTATTATGATGGTGATCCATCAGTCAGTGGGTACACGGGTCTGATTCTGTTTGTTTGGCCGGTCACATGGAATAATTGAACGTGGCTCCTCTTCAGAGTAACAGATTCATTTTGCATGAAGGACAGCGAGCGTGTGCGTCACAGCGTCTGCAAGAGAAATTGAATTACATGAAGAGAGCGTGGTGAAAAATAAAAAGCATCAGTGTGACGATGAAGAGGAGACAATCAGTGTCGGCCCGGAGAATGGATTCCATTTGTGTCGCGGACACATTTCATTGTAGCTCAGACAATGAGTGACACAGTTCATGGCACCAAATTCATCAATTAATCTGCATCCACCTCCATCCATTTACTCCTCCTCCTCCTCCTCCTCCATCTCCACCCCCCCCTCCTCCTCCTCCTCCTCCTCCACCTCCTCCTCCATCCGCCCCCCCCCCCCCTCCTCTCTCCTTCCATTGTGTCCGAGGCGGGTCTGGTTTTTCTCTCTCCGCTGAGTGGCACCTCTCCATTTTTAATCAAGGACTTGAAGAAGAAGAAAAGAGCTCCGGCTCTGTTATTGAATTTTTCTGTCTCCGCCGTGAAGAATAGATCCTATTGTTGAGAAATATATTCTCATTTGGAGAAGCTAAATGGGAGTAGAGAGAAGAATGGCTCTGTCATGTTACCACCACCCTCATCTCCTGTTTCATTGCCGTTTGCCCCGCGCTGGAATTGACTTTAAATAGATGCTGAGGATAACACCACTGTCAGGCAGAACAATTCAATTTAAGAGCTCTGTCAGGTGGAAATATGATGAACTGCGTTTGTCCTCCAGATGAAAGCATGATGACTTCCTGTTGGTTTGAAGGGAAACACAAAGAATCCGCGATTAAACAGTGGAATGAACTCAAACTGTAAAAATAAAGACACGTAACATTTTGTGACCACACCCACCTGTCCATCAAAATTTAATCTTATCTTATCTTATTCACCCTCAGTACAGTTGTCATGAACGGGGAAATTAGCTACAGAGACCAAAACTGTTTTTGTACCAGGCTGTAAACATGTTTATTTCTGCTGTCTAACATGGGGACTTATGGAGACTGACTCACTTCTGGAACCAGCCTCAGGTGGACGTCAGAGGACTGGTGCATTCACGTTAGACTGGACACTGCTGGTTCAGAGGTTCTGTTGCTGTGTTCACTGTTAGACTGGATGAAAGGCGATGATGGTCGTGAGCGTGAACAGGAATAGTGCGTTTGTTGGGGACTACTTTCGGCCACCACAGAAGAAGAAGATATCAGGCTGTGATAGAAACACAATGTTTGTTTGATTCATTCCTCCTTCTCCTGTTGACAGTAATAAATGCAGAAGCAGTCTGCGCTCATGCCGTAAAACAGACATCACTGTATTGATTCAAGCTGCCGGAGATGTTTGTGCTCATCTTTGTTCAGAACAAACAGACGCTGCAGCCAGAAAACACCGTCACATCCCGCGCTCCTCAGATAACAGGATTGTCTGTGATTACGGGGTTAAATGATTCAGTAATCTGCCAGGCATGGCTCGGATACAGGAACGACGCATAAATCCTCCCAATCCACTCACGAGACGGCCTCTCTGCCTCGTCTCCAGTTTGATGAATCACCGAGCTGAGAGCGGAAAACTGTTTTTATCCTCGAAGAAACAAAATACACAAAGAGGAATTAACAAAAGACCAGACTCTGTGATTTACAGACTTTCTTGACGGACAGTGAAGTAAACTGTAGCTGCTGTTAGTTAATGTTGGACGTAGTCTCTGTGACGTCCTCGCAGACTGTCTAAAACCTGGACGTAGTCTCTGAGACGTCCCCACAGACTGTCTAAAACCTGGACGTAGTCTCTGTGACGTCCTCGCAGACTGTCTAAAACCTGGACGTAGTCTCTGTGACGTCCTCGCAGACTGTCTAAAACCTGGACGTAGTCTCTGAGACGTCCTCGCAGACTGTCTAAAACCTGGACGTAGTCTCTGTGACGTCCTCGCAGACTGTCTAAAACCTGGACGTAGTCTCTGTGACGTCCTCGCAGACTGTCTAAAACCTGGACGTAGTCTCTGTGACGTCCTCACAGACTGTCTAAAACCTGGACGTAGTCTCTGTGACGTCCCCACAGACTGTCTAAAACCTGGACGTAGTCTCTGAGACGTCCCCACAGACTGTCTAAAACCTGGACGTAGTCTCTGTGACGTCCCCCTGCTGTTAGCCAGTTTAGCTCAGTTAGCTCAGTTTGTGAGAAGAGTGGTTAGCAGTTAGCATAGCTTAAAGGTTTTCACCCTAGCGCAGATTGTTGGTGTAGCTGTTGGAGGTTCTCTGGTTGCATCAACATAAATTCTTCTAAATTCCCCCCTGGATGACTCCAAACATTCATGTCAGTGTCAGCTGTGGAGGGTCGAGCGCTCGGACACATTCACACGGCTCCACTTTGTCCTCGGGCGCGTCAGACTGCAGGAAACGGAGGTCTGATCACTTCCTACAGAAACGTCTAAAAATGAATTCATTGAAGGTTATTTTGATTTCTGCAGCTGCTGCGCACTGTGTGAACCCTGTGCTTAGCAAAGAACACAGACTGGAAAACATTTAGATTTCCAGGCCTGGAAACATCCTGGAAAAAAGAGTGCTAATAACATTGTGACTGTGTCGTCTTATAAAGTGAACGAGGCGAATGAAAAACAAGAAAACTGGTGACAGAAGATGCAACCAGATCTACCTGAGGCAGCTGAAGAGGAGCTGACCTCAGCATGAAGAAACACAGCAGCTAACAAACTGAGCTAACATTAGCTAACGGCAGCTACAGTTAGCAGCAGTGGGTTTTAATGCTGAGATGCTAACCAGCTGTGAACTGGAAAACACACACACACACTTCATCGGCTCTTCACACACTGAGCAGACATGACAGGCAGCGCGGCGATGATAGTGCCAATATCTGAGGAAACATCACCGCCTCTTTCTTTTTCAGGCTCAGCCGTCACTGCGCCCTCCACCTTCTCCACCCGTCTCCTGCACGTCATCTCAGATTAACGGCCCGTGGAGAGGTGCAGGGGACGGATGTTTTCCACGGCGTTTCACAGAGTTAATCTCGGCAGCGCGTGTTGTCAGCACATCCGATATGTGGCGATTTCCCTCGGGGCGGGCTTGTATCTCTCTCTTCCTCTGAACTCTGAGAAGAAGAACAGAGGCAGATAAAAAACAACGAGAAATCTGAGCTGCAGGTGTCCAGGTGCAGCAACCTCCGTCTGTGACGTGAAGACACAAACTGCAGTTCCTCTAACGTCCACTTGAGGCTGGCTCCAGAAGTGAGTCAGTCTCCATAAGTCCCCATGTTCAAATGTCCAACTTCACAGCAGAAAGTGAAGTACACGTTTACATCCAGGTTTTAGACAGTCTGCGGGGACGTCACGGAGATTATGTCCAGGTTTTAGACATCCTGCGGGGACGTCACAGAGACTACGTCCAGGTTTTAGACAGTCTGCGGGGACGTCACAGAGACTACGTCCAGGTTTTAGACAGTCTGCGGGGACGTCACGGAGATTACGTCCAGGTTTTAGACAGTCTGCGGGGACGTCACGGAGACTACGTCCAGGTTTTAGACAGTCTCTGCTGAATACATTAGTACATAAAATTTACAAACTTTACTGATTGACATGAATCATGAGTTAAATGTTCTTAATGCATCAAAGACTGAACTGTCAGGTAAGAAAACCAGCTGAACACTGGAGACTCCTCAGATCTGTGTGTGTTCGTCCAGTCATCGTTCACTTTACAATCGCCTCGTTTAATTATCACGTTTGACGGTGTGTGACAGTTGAAGTCACTGTAAAGACGCGGCTCTGATGCTGCTCGAACAGTTTATTTAACGTTGCAGAACGTTGCTGCAGGGTTTGTTTCTGTCTGCACATTGCGCCACCTCCAACATTCTGTTTTGAAACGAGCTGAGATCCGAGACAAACTCTGCTGTGCGGCTCAGAGTCCTTCAGGATTCACGGCGGGTCGGCCTTCAGACAAACTTTTCAGATCGATGCTTCCTGTGCTGAAAGGTCATCAGTCCACCACAGCCTGTCTGACTCACCACACTCCACCTGGACCCAGTCTTGGTTCTGGTTCCTGTCCAGTTGGGATGTTTCCATCCAAATGTCACGTTTATTTTATTAATATTCACTTTATTCAGATATGAAGTGAAGGACGTTTCTAAAGTTCCTGATTTAGCAGGTCCAACAGAGGCTGCTGAGCTCGGTGACACAGCACAGCCCGGCTAACAAACTGAGCTAACAGCAGCTAACAAATGAGCTAACATTAGCTCGTACTTAAAGTTTTAGGTCTGTGTGTTATAAAAACACACAGTTCAACCTGCCAGAAAAGTTTGGCCTCTCTCTCACACACACACACACAGACACAGGTGGCAGCTGCAGTGTGTAGGTGGGTGGATGTGTCATTGATGTGTCAGTGGGTGGAGGTGGGCGCTCCACGCTGCTCGCTAAGCTGTTAGCCCGCTGTCTGATGTGAGGCGCCTTTTGGCGCGCTGGCTGCTCAATTAGTCTAACGAGGAGAGTCAGCGTGATGTCACAACACAGAGCTGGGCGGGGGCGGGGCCAGCTGCCACTTCATCACTTCCTGTCAGGTCATGCAGCATTTAATAAGAGCGTCTGAAGGTTTAATTACGTCGTCTGGACGTGTTCCAGATTGATCACCTGAACCTGATCCTCGGCGTCACCTTTCGCCGAGCGCCGAGCACGGCCCGGCCGCAGAAAGAACCAAATGAACTTCATCTCGTATGCGTTGGTGTATTAAAAGAAGCCGCTGTCAGTGATTTATTCTGCTTCTGCTGAAGGGAAAAACCTTTTTGTCTTGGCTCAAAGAAGCAGCGGGCATGAATATAAATGAGTTAATCAATTTCAAACGCCGCAGCTTGAGCGCCGGGCGGCTCCCACGCTGCTGGCCTGGAAACGACGAGTCCAGATAAGACTCACGGAGGACGCTGACAGCCGCGCAACTCCGTCACTGTCGAGTTAGTCAGAGGCCTCAGATGCTTCACACCGCCTCTGGACAGAGACGCATTCGAGGACCCGGCCCAGAGTTACACTGGAGTCAGAGATGGAGGCGCGTGGCTCAGGAGGTACAGCGGGTCGTCCACTAAGAAGAAGAACGGTGGTTTGATCCCTGAGTCCCCACAGACCGTCTGAATCCTGGACGTAGTTTGTTTCCTCCATGTTTCATGTTAGCTTGTCCTCTTCACTGTAATCCTCCATTTAGCTGCCGTTAGCTCATGTTAGCTCAGTCTGTTAGCCGGGCTGCACGGACTGTGAGCTCAGAGCACCGGGCCAGTGTTAGCGTTAGAAGAAGAAGAAGAAGAAGAAGAAGAAGAAGAAGAAGAAGAAGAAGAAGAAGAAGAAGAGGTGTTCAGGTCCAGCAGTCAGCAGCTTCTATGGACATGATGGCAGAGGAGCAGAGAGTGAAGAGGACGCTGACGGAGGAAGCTAAGAAGAGAAAAGGAGAGAGTGAACTCTTGACGAGTTTTAGTTGCAGTTAAAGGCTGATGTCATCGGTGTCTCAGTCTGAACTCTGAGACCCGACGAGTGAATCTTCGCGTTTAATTATCACGTTTGGACGGTGTGTGATAATTAAACGTGTCGCCCTGACGACACGGCTCTGATGCTGCTGTAACAGTCTACAGATACTTTCCAGGTTAAATAAAGATTCATCTTTATCTTTAATCTGCTTCTAATGTCGTCCAAAGTTTGTCACTCTGTTTATTTTCAGTCGTTTTTTATGAATTAAATGTTCATCTGCATGTTTGTTTGTTGGCTCACTGTCAGTCTGCTCTGTAGTGTGCAGGTGAAGGACACCTATTGGCTGAACAAAGAAGCCACGCCTCCTCCTGCAGAGCTCCATTTTAGTCAACAGGAAGTAGCCACAGGTGTGTTTGGAGGTCACATGTCAGGAAGCAGAAAGAGACACCTGAATGTTGTGATGTAACTGTCATGAACACTGACGGTGTGTGGAGCCACAGATCAAACATTTCCTCCTGGAGTGACACCTGTGACACCTGTGACACCTGTGAACGCAGACGATCGACCAAAACAATAAAAACAGTCCAACAGAAGAAGAAGAGGATGGAGGACAGACAGATGAGAGAGAGAGAGAGAGAGACAGCAGCCTGCAGACAGGTAGGACAACAAATGTGACTGACAGGTGAGCCTGCAGGTGTGTCAACAAACTTATGCTAACCTGTAGCTCACAAGCTAAAGACAGACATTTTGTTACTGGTAACATTAGCATGATGATGTTAGCATGTTGATGTTAGCATGTTGATGTTAGCATGATGATGTTAGCATGTTGATGTTAGCATGTTGATGTTAGCATTCTGACATTAGCATGTTGATGTTAGCATGCTAACTTGCTAACAGATGTTAGCAGTGCATGTTGTGTGTTCATGTTTGGAGGTGACATTAGCCTGAAAGCTAACATGGGATTGTTGTTCAAACTTGTGGTGGATGCTGATTGGTGTTTACAGCAGCCAGTGTGTGTGTGTGTGTTTGCTTGTCTGTAAACGTTATCCCCTGTTGGTCTCAGAGACTGTGCTACAATCTGGTCCGGTCCAGCTGCTGAGCCCGGTTCTGTTAGCATGCTAACAGCAGATTCAGTTAGCAGTTTTTAATAGTTGTGACTGGCTCAGGTGGCTGATGACAAAATGTGTTTTAGGACGGAGTTTGTTCTGTGATGTTTGATGTTGACTCAAAGAATCAGTTTGTGCTTCAGTTGCATTAGTCTGCTGCACCAACCTGAAAACACGACTAACGCACACTCACACACACTCACAGACACACACTTAATGGACACACACACTTCCTGTGGTGATCTCAGCAGATGTTGTGAGCAGGTGTGTCGGCCTTCGTTCCAGATGAGAAGTTTGGTTTGTAATTGGAGACCTGGGGCCTCGATGGACACACACACACACACACACACACACACAGTTTGTCTCTCTAATGGCTCCATCGTGTTAGAGCGCGTTCGCCCTCATTAAGCTGCTGCTGCAGCGTCCTGATTGGTCCTTGTGATGTCAGAGGTGAGCGGCTCCGTCCTCCCATCAGGAGATCGGAGCCGTCGGTCTCTAATGAAGTGGAACATTCTCGTGTGACAATGAAGTGACGTAACAATGTTTGAAAAATTTAATTCAGTTTGTGGATTAATCTGATTGCACAGCCAATCATCATCCAGGTCAGCAGCAGTCAGCCCAGCTCGGCGTCTGTCTTTCAGCCTTTTATTTCACCAAGCTCTCACCAACCACTAAAAGTCAGTCCCAGATTTTCTCCATAAAATCTGATCCAGTTTCACCAGAATCAGTGAAATAGTTGGTGTGTGTGACTTAGTGCCGTAAAGCGTTACGTACTTCTCCCGACCCGGAGCCCAAAGTTACATAGTGTGAGAACAGACGTACGACTGACAGAGACACCGTTCACCTGATCACAGGTCAGCTGATCACAGGTCAGCTGATCACAGGTCAGTGTGGGTCAGCAGGAGGTCACAGACGTTCTAAAGTTCCGTCGTGTTGCTTCGTGTTTGTTTCTGGCTGTCAGGCGTCCTGCTACGTTGAACATCTGTCTGTCCCTGTCGTCCGTGCAGCTCCGTCCTCCATAAATGATGTTGACACGCAGCGTGGAGTTCACAGAGCTGTGTACAGCAGTCAGGGTGGAGGTCAGGGGTGGGTGTGTTGTGAAATCTGAAGTCTCAGCATTCACATCCATCTGACCACAAAGACGCTTCTGTTGTTGGACAAACACGAAGCTTCGGGATGGAAACAAAGCTCCCACAGACTGTCTAAAACCTGGACGTAGTCTCTGTGACTGTCTCGATGTAGTCTTTGTGTGTCTGGATGATTGTCGTCATCACACAGTCTGATCTCTCCAGAGACCGGGCAGCCAATAAAACAGACAGACAGGACAATAACCACAAGAGTAAATATGATGGATACCTGAGAGTAGAGGAGGAGGAGGAGGAGGAGGCGGTGAAGGAGGTGGTGAAGGAGGAGGAGGAGTTCTTTGCATTGATCTGAGGTTTTTGTTGGAGCCGCATCGATCCTGCCTCGGCTCTGACACTAATAATTGGCCTGAGGCCGCCCCGGTCCCGATAGCTCCATCACACCTCCACCTCCTCCACCTCCTCCACAGGCCTCAGCTCCTGGCAGCCGGCTCAGGACCAGGAGATCAGGATAGAGAGTTTAGTATGAGGGAATGATCCACCTGAAGGCTCACCTGGACTCACCGGAAGCTGCTGTGACGTGTATTACATAGACAGGCTGTGAGGACGGGTCAGGTGTGGTTCTGATGGAGTCACTGTGATGTTTGGAGCAGGAGGAGTGTTCTGAGGCCCGGGTGGAGCGACGAGCAGCTCGTTAGTTTGTTTCATGTTCAGCTGATTTTGTTTGTTTGTGACAGACGAGCTGCTTCCTGTTCATTCCTGTGTGTGTGTGTCTCCGTGTCTCCTCCACCTTCCCGTCCTGACAGCAGAATTTGTGGGTCCAAACTTGAACTCTGTCGGCTGTACGAACGTCTTTAAGAACTTCTAAGCCCTTTTCAAGGCTTTAAGGCCTTTCAAGGCCTTTCAAGGCCTGTAGCTACCTGAACAAAAGCAGGTCGATAAATTCAAACTTTGACTTAAGAGAACGAACCGTTCAAATTTAATAAAGTTAGTCAATTAAAATAATCATCGTCGTTTACAGGAAGTAAACAGAACTCTGCTTCCTGTTTCTGAACGTTCATTTAGATTTCGTCTAAAAGTCTCGGAGACTGGTTTGGACCGTTTCGGGTCAGAAGCTTAAACTTTGTTTGTGGGATGAAGCGGATCGCTCGGCGTGAGCGGCGCTGCAGGGAAATTTATGGATCCAATTAATATTTTGAAATTTGCGTTTAGAGCGTCAGGAGAGTTTGGCGTTCATCCAAAATGACTCCGTTAGAAAAATGTGAGCGGACCAATTACACACATGAAGACTCACGCCGGCTCACAGCAGCACGAGCTCGCCGAAATCTGAACGTCCCTCGACGATTTTCAGCTTCAAATAAAACCAGACGAGACGGAGCGACTTAAAAAAGGGCAAATTTTTATTTAAAGCACTTACATAGAAAAATATGATCGATTTGAGTCAACAATAATAAATAGAGCGCCTGACGAGGCCCTGTCGGTACAACAGTACAATCAATATCCAGTTTCACAATACAGCAAAGGCACTAGCATTTACCACAATCAACGAGAAGTCAATGGAGGCGGCGGCGGGCGGAGGGGAGGGGAGGGGCGGAGGGGAGGGGCGGAGGGGCTCTTCATGGCACAGTTCAACAAACAAACTCTGAGCCCGCGTCCAGCAGCGCTCATGACCCGACTCACGGGTTCATCCTCTGTGGAAACGACACCAGAGCTCGGCCGACTGCTCTCTGAACAAAAGTGTTCAACACAAACGAGGGTGAAATGATCATCGTCCATCAATCAATCAATCAATCAATCATCGCCCAATTAGGACATTAAAAAAACGTTACGATCATCCTCTGGGGAGCTGGAATCTCCAACAGCACGTGGGTCAGTTTGGTCAAAAATCTTTAATAACGGTCAGGGGCTGAGTCATTGGTCATGTAAATGTTTCCAATAGAGACGAGTCATTAAAATCACGGGGGCGCTTCCTCTGGGGACCACGCTAATCCTCTAAAGGTCAGACAGTCCAAGAAAACGTCCAAACTCCCAAAAATAATGAAACAGTTTAATTAATCGGATTAAAGTCCAACTGAAACAGAAGTCGGCGTCTTAACGGCGGCGCCTCGCTCTCCGTCATCCGCGCTGTCGATGGGGTTCTTTCAGCGGTCTGCAGGAAGAAGCTGCTGACCACGTTCAAAGATCATTGTTAATCATTCTCATTTACGTTTTGTCGCTTTTAGGTTTTTTTCTGTCCTTGTAAAAATGTGAAGTCGGCCAGGACAAACTGTCACGTTCTCTCTCTAAAGACAGATTAGCGAAACGCTCGTTAATCTTAATTTCGTTCTCTGCGTCGGCACGTTAGCGACTGTCGATCCGCCAGCGAAGTCAAACGAAGAACTCTAAATTCTGTTCTCTGTCCGTGTGGTGCCGAGAAGATTTGAGCAGACTTTAGTTGCAGCCGTTCATGTGCGTGATTTATCTGAGAGCGTTTTGGACATTTATATTGATATTATCTATGTATTTATTTATTGATGCAGATCTGTTGTTAATCAAAGTGCAGATGAAGTCTCGGCGTCGGCTCGCTGTCACCCGATCAGCTGTGAAGTGACAAAGATTCACGAGCAAACTGTCCTGATGATGGCTGGTGTCGCAGGCGGTGAGTTGTTTACACCTTCGTGAGTCAAATGTGTGTTTTAGGTGGCGATGAAAGGTGTGTGTGTGTGTGTGTGTGTGTGTAGATCTGTGTGTAGATCTTGACCTTTGCGTATGCGTGAGATAGTTTAACACTCCTTATCAGCCTGACACACAGGTTGGAAACCTGCGTGAAGCTCAGACGTTTCCTTTCAGCGCCGTAACATGATGAGGTGAGGCGCGGGGCTTCAGTCGGACTTTACAAAAACAAAGGGCGGTTCAGTAGACGGCACAGAAATCCAGTGACTCAGACGTAAACACGAGAAGCCCCCGCCATTCCTCCGAGCGCCGCCGCTTCACGAATAACTCGAGTCGGTCCCAGTCAGACGTGTGACGATGCTGACAGACTGCTTCGTTCAGAGAGAGGTGGACGATGGGGAAAAAACTGGATGTAGTGCAACAGTTGACATGCAAGCAAATATGGGATCAAGACAGAAGCCAGAATGACGTAAGACGACCCAACACGCACGCACACACACAGCACATCCCTGAAGCTCGCAGAATGATCGAACGTGACGTGACTGAATTTTTCGAGGTCAGAGAATGTCTAAAGGAAAAATAAAGCGATTCTGCCGTAAAGTGGTAATCAAAACATTGTCATATTATTCATCGGTTCCGATTCACGCTGAAAAAAAGAGAAATCATTAAATGTCTCAGTAAATACGATGGAGACGATAAGGCTTAGATCTTTCTCCAGTTCGACTGGCCTCACAAACACCCTTCACACCATACGTCTTCCCCCAAACTACGCGCGTCCCGTCGTGTCCAGATATCCACGCGGACGCGCGCGTCCTCCTGATTGTCAGAACAAGTTGTAAGAATACGGTTGTTGTTTCCCGGCCTTAAAGCTAGTCCCATCAGCATCCGCGCCCGTCGGCGGCCTCGCTCCGCCCGGTGAATTAGAGGACACGTCCGGTTTGCCGTCGACTGGAGAATCAATGCGCAGCGGCCGTAAAGCTCGGCCGTTATCGTTCGCTCTCCGCACGCGGCCGGCGGCGCAGCGCGGCGTCAGTTCGTGTCCGCGGCTGGCTCTCGGCGGTTCTCTGTCGTTTCCGGTTTTAGATGTTCCTCTGGGCGGTGAGGTACTTGAGAGCGGCCGAGCCGTACTTCCTGGACAGGTCCTGGTGGAACTCGTCCTTCAGGGTGTTGAGACAGTTGCGGTAACCGGAGCTGGAGCGGAACTTGGAGATGTCGAAGCTGGGCGCGTGCGGCATGTGGATCATGAAGGCGTTGGGCAGAACCACGAGGTCGTACTCCTGAGGAAAAGGAAACAGAGGCGAGTTAAGTCAACAGCACGAGCGGGCGAGACGCCCTCGCGGACCCCGAGCGCCCGAAGGCCTACCTGCGCGTCCAGCTCCATGACGTGGGACACCTTGTTCCAGCCGAAGCCCACGAAGCGCTGGTCGTACTCCGGACAGTCTCGCCTCACCACGACGTAGGGTTCAAAGTCGGGCTCCCAGTCGACCTTGTAAGGAGTGGTGGCCGTTCGCCATTTGGCATAGTCGGTGGGAGCGTGACCTTTGGGCCACACGTGATACCTGGAAGAGACACGAGATGAATATCCGGCCGTCCTCCCTGAATTTTTTTGGTTTGTTTTTTGTCGTCGAGGTACCTGAAGGTGTAGAGAGTCCCCATGTCCAGCATGGAGAGCAGCTCGGCTTTGGATTTGGGGAAGGACAGCCGGTAACGAAGCGTCTCGAAGGCCGGAACCACCAGAGCCTTCTTGGTACGAGCCACGTCGAGCTGCACCACGGACTTTCTGCGGGGAGGAAGCGGGACAGGCGAGCTAGAGGTGAGGCGGAGGCGGTCCAAAACGGCGTCGTGGGACTTTGCGGCGGTCTTACCTGAGGTAATCGTAGAGGCCATACATGGGCAGGAAGTCGACGTCCGTCAGGAAGACGTAGGGCGTGTTGACGTTCTTGAGGGCCACGTTCCTCACCAGGTTGACGGGGTAGAACTGGCCCTCCTTGTAGACGACGTGGTAGCCGACGTTCTTGCGGTTCTTGAGGACCTCGGAGGCCTGAGCGTAGCGCAGGAACTGCTGAGCCTCGGCGTCAGACATGTAGAGCGCCAGGCTGATGGGACCTTCCCAGTGCTTGCAGATGGCCTCCAGCATCTGCAGCCTGCGGGAGGAGGAAGCAGAGGAGGTGGTGAGGAAGGTGAGGAGCGAGGACTTTGGAGGCGCCAGAGCGCGGCAAGCGTTACCTGTCCATGGAGAGCTGGGCCACGAGCGTGATGTCGGCGTCGTCCCGGGCGGGCGTGTACTCGTACTGCAGGAAGTAGAGGTGCACCCGGTGAACGGTGAGCCGCTCCCGCCGGAAGTCGTAGCACTGGTCGTCCTCGTCGAGGTCCTCCAGGGCGGCGTGCAGCTGAGGAGACAAAGAGGTTTACGGGCGAGGACGAAGCTGCGGCGTTTGTGTGTGCGTTAGCGGCTTGAGCCTCTATTTCAGAGCACAGTTAACGTCTCTGTGAAGTGTTTGGCGTTGTCAGCAGGGGGTGCGTGGGTGCGTGCGTGCGTGCGTGCGTCTCACCTGGACGCTCTGCGGACTGGCCTGACTGGGACAGCCAAAGAGCTCTCGCCTCAGCAGGTTCCCGTCGTACTCCAAGAAGGTCAGGTAGAGGTTCCTGAAGAACTCGACGTGTTTGTTCTTGACACGGAGCTTCTTAGGCGAGTTCCAGTGGATGACCTGAGCGAGAGCAACAGGGGTCACGGTGACATCGCAGGTTGTCTAGTTTCCACCGACTCGGCTGTGTGTGCGTGTGCGCGTACCTTGAGGTCGGACACCTCGGTGTAGCACTGCTCGGATCGAGTGTGATCGGACAGCTGCACGTTCCAGAAGCAGGGCAGCTGGTGGACCAGGACGGGGTTCTGCTTAATGAAGGCGTTGAAGATGTCCTGCACACAGTCAGCAAAACAGTCAGTGTTGTAAACAGGGAGGAGGTGACCAACGAGGGCTCAGAGTGTAGCGACGAGGGCAGGCAGGTGCGCGCGGTTAAGGCCTGTGTCGTCGGAGGCGGGGCTAGGCTAAGGGCAATCAGGGCAACGCGACAGCAGCCCTGCGCGATGCGCGAGGGGTATAAAAGCGGGCCGGGCGCTGGAGCGTCATCCGGCCCGAGGAAAGACGGCCGAGGAAAGACGGCGGGCAACTTTGCCCAGCACACGCCGCCACGCGCTCTCGCCTGCTGCCCCTCCACTCGGTCAGTATCGCACATTTCCCACTGCTGTTTGCTGCTCGCTGTCTTTGTCACCCCTGTCCTCTCACTCATTCAGGTCACCTCAGCCACTCGCACCTGAAGCCACTTCTCTAACCGTCCTCGCACCCCCTTGCCTCCTTTGGCCTCGTGCGGCCACCGCTCCACACTCAACTTAACTCCTCACTGCCCGCTCCAACTCGCACCGACACAACTTCCCCAACACCGACATCCGTCTCATCGAGGAGACCTGCTCGTTCCAGCAAATGGACGTGCGCTCAAACGCCGTGCCGTGTGACTGACCATGTTAAGGCCTGCGTTGGTGTCACCGGGCCCACCGGGCGTCTTCACAGACGAGCTACACGCCCTGCTGTCGTCCGTCCCTGATCGTGACGTGAACATCCGCTTAGTCTGCGTCTGTCACACGGCGTGAGCGTGGACGGTCTAAGTCAGGGCTGTTCCAAAGCAGGCCGCTGTGGCTGCAGGTTTCCTCTCCAACCCAGCAGCAGCACACCAGACTCCACTCACTCAATCAGCTCATCTCAGGCTTCACACAGCTGATTGGTCAAACTGGGAGCTCTTGGTTGGTTGGTTGGTTGGTTGGAACAGAAACCTGCAGCCACACCGGCCCTCTGTGGAACAGCCCTGACTGACGTGGATGAAGGAACGTCACCTCCAGATCAACCTCAAACTGAACCCCTGCTCCTCCCACACACACCACTGCATCAGCCCTCACTTTGTGTGTTAGTTTACGTTCTGACTGATGACCAGCTGACCTCAAATGTAAATGTACTATCACCTGCTGCTGTTACACGCCCACGCAAACATCTGTAATAAAGCTCATCGTCTTTGTGCAGCATCTTCGCGTCTTTATTTCTTTTTGTTAGACGACCTCCGGTGCTCGTCACATTTCTTCATCTGGTTTTCTGTCCCTGAGCATTTTATACTCTGACTGTAAACACGCTGACCTTCCTTCATTATGTAACCAAACTGTTATGGAAGGACGTCACGCCTGAACATCCCTTTCACACCGACTGCAGCGTCAAAGCAGCATTCGCTCTCACAGTGCAGATCACAGAGAAATCATCCTGACACTAACTCATCTCACAGTACACAAACAGTAACTAGAACAACACTAATGCTAATCAACAAAAAGGTGTGTGCGTGTTTCCACCAAACACACGGCGGCAGACTTTCACCGCTTCGTACGTCACACAAAGCGGCACGCGCAGCGCGGTCACCCGACAACTACGACGACGATACCGCGCTCCGGGCCGTGCTGCTATTCCGAATATCGGCACGAGGTCCGATCTTTAGTCCAGCAGCGCCACCTACTTTTAAGCTCCGTTGACCTCTGACCTCGTGTCTCTAACCTGATCGGCCAGCGATGTACTGAGCATGCTCATTAGCTCTCTCTCTGCTGTCAGCCGCCACATCTGCTCCCAGCCGATCCGCCGCAGACGCTCCAGGTACAGAAGAATCACACCTGAGACAGAGACAGGTGAGTCAGCCGCATGCTAACGCTGCACAAACGCTCTGAAGCTTTGCCGACGACCGTCTGTCGGCCCGTCTTACCCGTGTTGAAGCCTCGTCCCAGTGCGGGCCAGGGTTTGTGGTTCTTCCACAGGTTCCCCAGGTACCAGTCGCTCTGGTTCTCCACCAGGCCGATCACCTGTTTATCTGCACACGACAACCAATCGGTCATCGGCAAATATCTACAGCTGCGACGTGCGTTCAACATTCAAACCTTCTCACCTGTGAACTTCCGAAAAATGCCCCACAGCTCGGCGATGTCGGTGGCGAAGGTGATGTCCGTGTCCAGGACGATGACCTTTGACAGGTCTGAGGGCAAAGCTTTGGTTAGCGTCAGCTTCATCAAGCCGTAAATACCTGAGTAATGTTTGTTTGGGATCCACGACACCTCGGACTGAAACACAGAGAACAACACACACCTGTCAGGTCAGCACACACTGCAGCAGAGACTCTGTGTGTGTGTGTGTGTGTGTGTGTGAGAGAGAGAGAGTAATCTGATCTGCAGAGTCTCCACTGTTTTTAATGCGACTTCATGAAATGTGAACGTCGGAGTCGAAGCGTCGACGACACAGAGGACTCGTTGTTCAGCACAAAGACTGTGAGGGAGGAGAATGTGACACACACACACACACACACACACACACAGCTCTAACCCCACGTCGAGCTGAAAATCAGGAGAGAAACTGTGAATGTGAAAGCTTGTGGATCTAGCCTGGCAGCACACTAACTGCAGCGTGACAGGTGTTATTATTCTTACTGCTGATATTTATCACTAACAGGTTCTGACGTCGTTAATATTTCTCTAATCATCTTTAATCGAGGTGACGTCATGAATCGCGGACAGATCTGCAGATGTCTCTGATGTTCGGTACGAGCGCGTTAACGTGAATCTGGGTGGATTCACACGCGGACGCGGACGTCCTGAACTAACCCTCAGACAACATGAAACAAACCTCTGATGTTTGCTCATGTGACTCGACCATGTGACCTCTTCATGTTTCTGTCTTTGATGCTCGCCGCTCTGCAGCTTCCTTTGATGTGTTAAACACGCCGTTTGACTTCCACTCGCCTCGTGTGTGTGTGTGTGTGTGTCTCTTACCTTGAGTTCATCGGCGTCGTAGAAGCTGACTTGCACGGACGGAACCATCCAGGACTGAAACAGAGAGCTCAGGATGCGATTGGCTACCGTGTCGGTGATGAAATGAAAGTGAAGCGGGTTCCTCCTGCGGGACGGGAAGAGCAAACAGACGTTCGGATCGGGAGCTGCTGGAGGTCTGTGTTTACGGCAGCACCTCGTGCCGCCTTAAACGTTCCTGCGGGAGCAGCAGCTCTCCTTTAAAAAGCTAAGCGGGGTTTAACCCCATCGCGGCTTCGTTCCCTCGCCCCCCGCAGGCAGAGCAGCGTCTTTAAACATTTCATAAAGAACATTTTTAATCCGTTTCCTCCACCGCCTCCCACCATCGAGCAGCCCCACTAAAAACATCATTTCACCTGCTGCAAACAGACTTCACCGCCTTAAAAACATGCCGTCAGTGTGGATGACAAATGAAGCGGCTCACCTGTGAAAGAGGACGGACTTGACCAGCGTGACCACGTCCCTGCTGGCGTTGTGACCGGCACACACGCACGCTACATGGATGAGCTGTGGACAGATCAGAGTCAGAGCTTCACGTCACCGTCCACACCTTCAAGCTCGCGCGTTCACGGCAGACTGACGGCGTGCCGCACTCTCGCCTTCAACACCTCGCCTCTTTCTTTGCTTTGTGGGGCCAAAATAAACGCTGACAGTTTTTAGTTCCCAAACATTCGACATCGGTTCAGCCCGACGGCGTCACGTCTGCAGGACGTTCTGCCTCTTTCATGCTCGGCTCCTCGTGTGTTCGTTTGATTTCAAAAACTCTTTGAAAAGGCTGAAACCACATCACAGAGCGAGCTCCTCAGTGAGGGCAGTGACCACACGAGGCCTCACCTGACTCCGTCACACTGTCTGCAGCGCGGAACCTGCTGCACGTGGTTAAAGTACCTCAGTGTACAAATGTCAGCTGGACAGTCATATTTATAGTTTGGAGGTCAGGTGTTCATGTCAACGCTCTACACGGCGTCACCGTGTCATTCCACGTTCACACTACACCAGGAAGTACTCAGAGTACTACAGAACTCAAAGTACTCGGACTGAACACGCCACCAACCAGGGAACTAAACTCTGACATTTTGTGTCAACACATCTTTCTGTTGATGACATTTCACCACTGATTCAACCTCTGGGGACCACGAACATCTGACATGATGCATTACAGTTTCAATAAAAGCAGCTAAAGCTTTGACGCCTTGTTGGAGACTGTCCCACTCAGAGGGCAAAGGTTAGTGAGGAAGTGTTCTGTCCTGGTTCTGGTGGTTCTCTAATTCTGTCCTCGTGCGCGGTGTTTGCTCACCTCACACTTCTGCACGGTGGGCGATCGAGGACACTCCGTGTGGTTGTTCTTCTCCTCCGCCGTGTTGTCTCCGTCCTCCGGGCCCGTGTCCGCTGAGGCTCCCCACTGTTGGTTGCCGTAGTTACCGTCCGGCGGCTGAGCGGCGGTGCCTTGCGATTGGCTGAGCTGCAACCGGATCTGCCGGTTCTCCTCCTCCACCTCTCGAACCCGCGACTCGAGGACGGCTCGCTCCAGGACTTGGGCCGCCGGCGTGTCGGCCAGACAGGGAGCGAGGAGCAGGGAGCGACCGTCTGATGAGGAGGACGACAAAAGACACGTTAGATAAAACATCCAAGATTCGATGAAGGTTCGAGAGCAGCCGTCCACGATTTCATCACATGAAACACCAACATTCGGATTTCCTTCATCACACAGCTCGCCTCCGTCACTGTGACCTCGACCTTCAAACACGCGGTAAACACGCGAGCGGCCGACGTCTCCTCTCGGGCCTCGCTCGAAAATTGGCTCATCGCACTTCGTCTCCTCGTCTTTCTCCACCTTCCTCCATCCCTCGCTCTTTTCCCGGCGCGCTCGGGGTGTGAACATTCCCAGAGTGCCTCGGTGTGAGATGTGTGGCGGCTCGTTGGTTAATCAAAGTGTCGTGACAGACGCTGCGCTCTGAATACATGTGAGGAAAAGACTTCGTGTGTCTGCTGCCGGTCAGTGACTCGCTAGTTTCTGATCAGAAGTAATGTAATCAGAGTAAATACTCGAGTACAGCTGAACACAGTTACACAGTGGGATTACACTCGGACACTGGAGACGACAAATCACATTAATACTGATGTTGACGTTTCTTCACAAACTGCTGACTCATGTTAAACAACAGCATCTGATTTATCGTCCTCACGTCTCGGATCTCATGTATCTGATTCTCTCCTCCTCCTCCTCCTCCTCCTCCTCCTCCTCATCTCTTATTTTCCTTCTCTCCAGCTCCCTCTATATCTGTTTCCTCCTCCTCCCTATCCCTGTCGGAGCAGCAGCTGGCCCACAGCTGAAGTGAGGCATGCTGGGAATGTTCACACCCTCATCTGAGGGCAAAAGGAGACGACGACAGCGATCGGCAAGGAAGGAAGGAAGGAAGGAAGGAAGGGAGGAAGTCTAACTGTACTTTCTGGTCCTTCATGTTCATGTATCTGCACTGTGGGTACATTTATGATGTGTTGTATGAACGCAGCGTTGTTTGAACCTTCGTGGTGTCGCCTCAGAGGAACGCTTGACCTTTTTCATGTTTCAGAATAAATTCTGTAAAAAATAAAAACTACAGTAAAAATCTGAAAAGGTTTTTTCAGTTCAGAGCCCTTCAAACTCAAACGTGGTGCTGCAGCGTCACTTAGAGCTCTGATTGCATTTAGAATAAAAACAGAAAAGTTCCCGACTGCCTGAGAGGAAGTTCTTTTATATTTGCAAAACTTAATAAAGTACATTACTGTTAACTCAAAGTGTGTGTGTGTGTGTGTGTGTGTGTGTCGTGTTCTGTTGGAGAGGAGCGACACAAACAGGAAACTCGACCTCAGACGACTAAAATCTGATCTGCAGTCAGTCGGCCGGACAGACGGGAGCTGACGTTATGTCTGAAGCTGCTCGGAGAACAGATGGTGAGAAAAGTTCGGTCCATCGTGGAAACAGCGCCGAGCTCGACGCGGAGAGAAAAGCACGCTGTGGATTTCAACACGGTAAATCAGCGCGACATGAAGCGACGCTCACAGGAAAGTCCTGAGGCCTCTGTGGCGTGTTCAGCGTCTCCATCAGCGTGCAGCTCGATACAAACGCCACAGGCTGATCCACTCCTTAATAAAACAAACGCACTGAATCGTCAGAGGCTGCAGCTTCATCGATAACCTCGTCAGCTCACGGCGTTAATGGGAACGCGGGCGACACTTCAGACGCCTGCTGCTCCTCTCTGTCCACACTGACAAACACTTAAAGTCACCACACTTCAAGTTTCACTCAACTTTTGTACGAGCAGATCTCTACATGCTCCGTGCAAACACGTGAAGATCAGAGTTTGTTATTTGAGCTGCTGATCCACAGACGACGTACGATGAACCGCGGTGGACGCCATGAAAGCAGACGGCACTGACAGAAACCAGAAGTTTGCTTCACAGCTGCAGAGTAACGAAGTCTGGATCCCTCGTCCACAGCGGGACGTCGCTTAGCTTCATGCTGGTCCTGTTTACACTGACTGTGGATCAGTACCACATCCAGCTGCAGATAACAACCTCAAGAACCTGTTAGCTCAGGATGCACTGACACGATCACACGTTCACTAAGATGTTCGATTCATTCTGGTGAGCATGCATGAAGGATGCGAGCGCTTCTATTCTGCTTTCCACGTTTCACAGCTTTTGGCCTGAAACGTTTGAACCTTCCAGAAGCCAGAGACCAAAAACCACGAGCAGCCCGTCTCTGGACGCTCCGCGCAGAGGAATGTTGGTCGCTCACAAACTTCTCCTGACCTGGAGGTCTGCGACGCCGCCCTGTCTGTGACATGTCGTCTATCATTCACATGGAAACGTGGAACAGATCTGAGACCTCATCTTGGCTCGCTGTCACATCTCCACACAACCACAGAGACGCCGGCTCGCCTGATTATACGAGCGGCTGCCGAGTCTGAGGAGCACAACCAGCACCGCGTTCACCAGAACTCAATCCAGTCCGAGCATCGACGGGTCGTCTGCGAGAGCGACTTTAAAATGAGGTTAGACTGCCTGTGTGTGTGTGTGTGTGTGTGTGCTCTTCCAGGAAACAGCTCGGCAGCATCGCGGCAAAGAAATTCTCTGAACTAAACTGATCCAAACAAACTGGGCTCGGCAAAGCGGCTCTGGAGAGTTTCTGCGACGCCTGAAATCAGCTCCATGTGTTTGAAAATTTAATACTTTAATAGTCGGATCGAAGAGAAATCGAGCTGACCCGACAAATAATTGATGTTTTCTGTTCTCGCTGGTTAAATCCAGAAACCGCAGCCGCAGAGATTACAGAGTGCGGATCAGAGCCCGGCACAGCTCGTACTCACTCTCCAGGTTTCCAGCCAGCAGGTAGAGCCAGGTGAGGAGGACGATGGCCGTGAGAGACGCCACCAGCAGCTTCAGGCGCCCGCGACACAGCAGGTTCATGATGGGACGAGGCGCTGAGGGGGGTCGGGGAGAGGAAAGGGGGGAGGAGGATGGGGGAGGTTCAGGTCGGGCTCAGTCCCTCGTCGGGTCGCTGCAGCATCCTTTCATCTGGAGAGAGACGGACACGGAAACACAGAAACTTAGATCAGAAAAACATCCTGCAGACAAATGAAGTGAACGTCTGGAGCTCCACACGGGTCCAAAACTTTAGAGCCAATCTGAAACCGACTCAAAACGGGCCGGGCCAATTATCAGGAGGACAATTTGACCTGGTCCGCTCTCCATCTGCAGCCTGATACTCGAGAATGAGACCAAAACTGTTTTTGTACCAGGCTGTAAACATGTTTATTTCTGCTGTCTAACATGGGGACTTATGGAGACTGACTCACTTCTGCAGCCAGCCTCAGGTGGACGTTAGAGGAACTGCAGTTTGTGGCACTTAATGAACCTGCTGCTCGTGTCAGTTAACACTCTGCAAACTCTAAACACTCCAACTTGATAATGTGACCATACGTTTCAGTGGCAGAGGCGGCTGCATCAGTGAGACGTTAGCAGAAGTCTGTCATGCTCCCTGCAGCACAAACCTAAAGGAGACTCCAAGCTTCCTTCACGACTCGTATCGTACGTTACAGATTTGTTTCAGACGCTGTTTGAGCATAAAATATTAAATCAATAAAGCAAATTGAATTTCAAATGATCCCACATAGTTTCTGTACCAGCTGTGTAAAGTCTGTGGGTCCGTCTGAGCTCGCCTCCCTCTGTGTGCCGAGCCTAATTAGAGCGCGAGGTCTGCCTTTGTTTTACAACGCGATTCATTAATCCCACTTTAATTAGACACAAGCCGAAAGGAAACAAGACCAGAGGCCGCCGCCAACAGAAAACAGCCGAGCGTGAGTCTGAATAAATCCACGTCCAGTTTCACTGTCGGCGTCTTGGATAAAGGACTGTTGGCGCGTTCGGAGCGCCGATCCAGAACAAATGTTCAAGATTAACGACGGATCCAACAAAGTGTAACATCGAAACAGAAACAAAGAACCAAACCTGTTCCCATGTTTCATACATGAAACCAACACGTGCTCGGCAAATAAGACTTTCAAAATAAAGTTCACTGCTCCCTCTCCTGATGCACTGTCTGTGTCGCTATGTCACGTCAGCCAATCACACTCTTCATGCTGCGTCGCCTGACCCCTCGCCGCCTCGTGGTCACAGGATGAAAACCTGGTTTCAGTTTGTTTAAACTTCTCTCTGAGACATAATAAAGATTTCCTGCTGCTGAGTCAACATCGATACATTATTAATTATTACTGAGTCACCGTGTAACCAAGTGAAGTTAATGACCTGGAAACAAACCAGCTGAACCGACGTTTCATTTTCTCTGTTTGTTTCATGTGTGCAGCGTTTTTAAGAAACTGAATAAAACTCCAGGAAACAGGAAGCGGTCACCTGAGAGACGGCGAGGACGAGCGAGCTAACGTGAGCCTGCTGCTGTCATCAAGAACCTGCCTGACTGAACTGTGTGTGTTTGCTGCAGCTCGGATCACTCAGAGCTCAGTCGACCTTCACAGGAAGAACTCGCCGACTCAAACAGAATAAAGATCGTCTCTGAGCCGTCGACACGTGAGTGCGGTCTCGGCGCTCGCTGTGTTTACGGCGAGGACGGCGTCCGGCTCCATCCGTCTCTGTCAGGACGTTCTGCTGTCGCGGCTCTTTTCTCTCCTCGGCAGCTGAATCAGCTTCGAGTTAAAACACGCGGCGCTGTTTGTCACTCGAGCTTCCTGTGCAGCACCTGAAGGTCACCTCAGACCGCCGGTCAAGAACCAACACAACCTGCTGCTCGTCCCGCCATCAGCGACTCTCAGAGTTTGTTTCTGACATCATCTGTGAACTAACAAGAGGAAGATCCTTTTTGAATTTCATGATGCACTGACCTTCAATGACCCCCCTCAGGGAGCAGCTCACACTTTTACCCTGCTGGTCTAAGAATAGAGAGGCTTTCAGGCTCTGGTGGAAATTGCAGTCTCTAATGTATTTATGAGGCTTTTAGCCGTGTGGAGGAAGCTGCTCTGAGCGCAGCTCTGGAAGGTTCAGATGACTTCACTCTGGAAGAACTTCAGCAAACTTTCACTCCGGGTGTGTTTGTTCGTGTTGAACGTGACCGACAGTCAGAGAACGGCCGGCGCTCGCTCGCGCTCACCGTCGGTGTCACTCAAACCATCGGACACAAACCAAATTAACCTTCTTCCTGTTTCCACTGCAGGCAGACTCAGACTCAGAAGCCGGAGCAGGAGTCGACAGGTGGAGTATCAGAGTTTGACCCGTCTGAGGTGGAGCTGCTGCACCGATCGCGGTCATGATTAGTTAACTTCTAAAAAACGACGTGCAGCAACTTCTCTGAACGTTTGTTCATAAATAATCCGGAGTCATGTCACGTATGTTTCTTCAGCTGGCTGGATACGAGCCGCCGTGCTCGAGACGACAACAACCTGATCTGTGATCGTCTTCAGCTCGGCGTGGAAACACTTCAGAGAATCAGACGCTCCTCACATCGTCACCACACAACGAGGAACGAGATGTTAATTCAACTTTAAAAGGTGTCGCAGTTCTCCTGGTGACTCTTCAGGTGAACGTCGTGTTTGTCCTGACGGCTGATCGATCGGTGAAGTTTTATGAAACTAAAAGATTTCTGAGACGCCACAAGGTCGTGAAAACACCGAGCGACGATGTGACGAGCAGAAAACGTTTAAACTCTCCAAGTACATAGAGATGATTTATGAGTTAATTAGCCGGGCTGATGTATGCGCTGTATGTCGTTAAGAGCAATGAAAGGTGCTGAGATGGGAGGAAAAGTGAGGAGACAGAAAGAACGGAGAGAAAGTGTGAAGAGAGGTGAGGAGGAGGAGGAGGAGGAAGGAGGTTAAAAAGAGGAGATAAAGAAAGCAGCTGTGGGACACAGAGGAGAGGATAAAGGGAGGTGTAGGGAGGAGTGAGTAAATAAGTGCAGGCTGAGCTGTGGGATGTGGAGGTGGTCCAGCCTTTCAGCCTCCAACACTCATAAACCCAGCGAGGACATAAAAGTGAGGGACAGAGCCACTAAAGACGAGTTTAATAGGCAGCTTTTGTTGATTCTGCTGGAGCTGCACAAAGCGCTTACACTCCTGCCCTCTAATCATAGCCGTAAAAACAAAAGAGCCGGCCGTGAGGAGGGGAGGAGGCATCGGAGGAGGCATGAGAGGAGGCAACGGAGGAGGCATCGGAGGAAGCATCAGAGGAGGCATCGGAGGAAGCATCAGAGGAGGCATCAGAGGAGGCAACGGAGGAGGCATCGGAGGAGGCATGAGAGGAGGCATCAGAGGAGGCGTGGGAGGAGGCATCGGAGGAAGCATCAGAGGAGGCATCAGGGGAGGCATCAGAGGAGGCATGAGAGGAGGCAACGGAGGAGGCATCGGAGGAGGCATCGGAGGAGGAGGAGTGCAGTGTTTCTTTTTATTTCACAGCCTCGGTCGTCTAATCAGAGCTGACAACACCGGAGCGACGGCACAACAAATAACAGAGAGGACGCTCTCTGAACGTTTCCCAAACGTTATCTGCAAATCCTCAATGTCTGTTCAGCCACAAGGTCAAACCTGGACGTAGTCTCTGAGACGTCCCCGCAGACTGTCTAAAACCTGGACGTAGTCTCTGTGACGTCCCACAGACTGTCTAAAACCTGGACATAGTCTCTGAGACGTCCCACAGACTGTATAAAACCTGGACGTAGTCTCTGAGACGTCCCCGCAGACTGTCTAAAACCTGGACGTAGTCTCTGAGACGTCCCACAGACTGTCTAAAACCTGGACATAGTCTCTGAGACGTCCCACAGACTGTATAAAACCTGGATGTAGTCTCTGAGACATCCCCGCAGACTGTCTAAAACCTGGACGTAGTCTCTGAGACGTCCCTGCAGACTGTCTAAAACCTGGACATAGTCTCTGTGACGTCCCACAGACTGTCTAAAACCTGGACATAGTCTCTGAGACGTCCCACAGACTGTATAAAACCTGGACGTAGTCTCTGAGACATCCCCGCAGACTGTCTAAAACCTGGACGTAGTCTCTGAGACGTCCCCACAGACTGTCTAAAACCTGGGCGTAGTCTCTGAGACGTCCCTGCAGACTGTCTAAAACCTGGACATAGTCTCTGTGACGTCCCACAGACTGTCTAAAACCTGGACATAGTCTCTGAGACGTCCCACAGACTGTCTAAAACCTGGACATAGTCTCTGAGACGTCCCACAGACTGTCTAAAACCTGGACGTAGTCTCTGAGACGTCCCCGCAGACTGTCTAAAACCTGGACGTAGTCTCTGAGACGTCCCACGGACTGTCTAAAACCTGGACGTAGTCTCTGAGACGTCCCACGGACTGTCTAAAACCTGGATCTTAGTTTCTTAAGAGTTGTTTTGAAGCTCAGTGTGGTCACTCTGGTTGCTGTTGCATGTTCTGCGTCTAACATGGGGACCTATGGAGACTGACTCACTGCACTGAGGTTGCTGCGGTTTCAAACTCGCTCTCCCGTGAACTTTCAGAGTAAATAAACACAGCGAGTGACGGACGTGTTGAACTGTGAGGACAGTTTGTTCATTCATCTTCTAGGAAATCACAAATATATGAACACCAACTAAACATGAGAGTGTGTGTGTGTGTGTGTGTGTGTGTGTGTGTGTGGTCAGTGAGGTCAGCCTGGCAGAGTGGAGTTGATTACCTCTCTTATCTCCGTCCTCTCTAATGCAGGAAGCGCCGGCTGATTATTCTTTAATCAGGACGATCTCCTGTGTGATTAGCTCGGCGCTAAAGAAGCTCTTCAGTTTGAACGGGGACGCGTCCGCTGGACCACAGCTCCGCTCTCAGCTCTCTAATTGCATTATCATACTGTACGCTCCGCTCTCGACTGACAGCGCTCATCGTGCAGGGACACTCTGAAGGAATGGAGGAAATGATCTGCTCGTCAGGAAGTTCACTCCAGTTCTCTCTTCACATCGATCTGAGCTGACCTCAACACGAGAGGTCACGGTTTACTGCCAGGTCAAACTTTAATCATTTTCATCATCATCAGGTCTGCTGGGAACGAGTCTGTCCTTGGAGACCTGGACTGAGCTCCGGGGTCACAAACCTTCAGCATCATCGTCAGCTCGTCCCTCGTGCATCCTCAGGAACTCAGCGATCGTCAACGTCTTCATGGCTGAAGCTAACCAACAACCACTGTCCAATCAGAGTCTGGCAGGTCATTCCTTCACCACGCAAACCAAACCAAACCAAACCAAACCAAACCAACCAACCGACCGACCGACCGACCGACCGACCAGCATGTTGTCTTAAACTTAGAACAGGCAGTTTTAGTTTCACAGACAAACATCATCTGACCGATGAATCAATAACGTCCTGTCAAATACGTTAAGACATTCATATCAAGACACGGTTTCAGAATAAAAGCATGGTTTCCTTCAGGACGGCAATTTTATTTTCCTATGACGCTGAAGTAATTTTGTCCTAACCAGCATCCTCATACCTAACCAACGTCTCCATGCCGAAATCTAACCAACCAACACTCCACTTACAGTCTGGCAGTCATTCCTTCGCCATCCAAGGAAAAGAAAATTGCCGTCTAACCATGCCATTATTCTGAAACCCGATGGTCGTCCCGTTATTCCAAAAACAGCCCCAGCTCTGGAGGCTCGCCGTGTGCGTAACTGAGGCAGCAACATTTAGTCACCGACGTAAAGAGCGACCTTTACTTCAGATACAGGAAGAGATTAAAGATATTAAACAGAGTCCAGACTTTGGGGAAAACTAGCTTTTGTTTTTGGGATAATGGAGTGTAAGTCCACGGGGACAGAGGCAGTCCTCGTCTCCTTGTTTCCTTGTCTCCTCATCTCCTTGTTTCCTCGTTTCCTTGTTCGGTTTGTTCTGATGAGTGTCGAGCCCTGAACCGCTCCACATCCAACAACTGACAAAGAAATGAAACCAGTGCAGCACGTTCAGATAAGAAGCTAACCTGTTAGCCGCTGCTGGTCGATGGTTAAACTTCAGTGTCGCAGTGAGTTAATACGTTTTTTTCACACTGTTCTGGTTCTGGTTCTGGTTGGGAGCTGCTGATGCAGATGTACCGACAACGCGTCACGTAAACTTTGCGGCATGTTGAATCGGTGTTAGATTCTGACAGCAGACGTGAGGCGGGGGGGGGCGTGGGGGGTAACAGAGACCTCGTGTTCATCCTTCAGTTAATCCAGCGGTGGCTCTGAACATACGGACTCAAACAGAACTCATCACCCAGCCTCAGTCTGACATTTCCTCGCTCGACAGGAATACGGAGCACGCCGACTGGAGGTCCGTTCTCGTGTTCTGACTTGAATCTGCTGCGGCCTGCGCTGTGAGGTCGCCGTGTTTCTTTGTGACTCATCAGAGTAAGCCGAGGTGGGATTAGTTGGGTTTGTGACCGCGGGCGACCTTTTGATTTCATTTCCCTGCAGTCCCTCAGACAGAGGCAGGAATCACGATGATCCCGTCTGTTTCCCACAGAACATTTCAGATCCACTTCACTTCTGTCCATCATACACTGCAGATGACTGCAGCCCTCACAGGCTGCACCAAACAGGAATCCATTAAATATGAATGACGTCTATGATTGAAACTGTTTCTAATTCATACAAACAGATTATCAGCGTGTGACGTTTATCTAATCCTTGTATAATTCTCATTAGTTCAGTTCTACGTAGACAACAGGAATATAAACCTGAACCTGATCTTCATGAGGATGATTCAGATTTTTAAGGTTTGTCCTGTTTCAGTCCAACGTCTGAAACGTTTGAATCGTGCCTTGAATCTGCAGTTTGTCACAGAAGGACCTGATTCTTATGAATAATTTAACTCGTGCTCTATTTCTTAGACTTCACTTCATTCTCTGCATTCACATTTTTCTTGTTTGGGCATATTTGGGCAGAAAATAACTCTTTTTAAAGACGTCAGTGTGCAGCGGAGAAGCCGCTTAAAGAGCGCAGAGGTTTTTAGATAAGTGCCTTTGAAACTTTCCCTCCGCCCCCGTCCAATCAAATCAAGGTCAACAGGATTTTATTTGTGCCGCTCAGAGCTCGGATCTTAAAAACTCGGCTTGCTTTCACTTCCAGAGAAATGTTAGGACGTGATCGGCGCGGACAGAAAGCAGCCGGACAAACATCGGTGTGTGAAACACGTTAAGAGACGCAGCAGCTCCGACAGGTGAGACGTGTCAGAGGGAAACTCATGAAGTCAAGTCAGCGTAGATTTAAAGCTGGAAGATCAACAAGCTGCTACAAACCTCACACACACACACACACACACACACACACACATATGTAACCAGCAGCAGCGACCTTTGCCCTGTCGTCCTACCTGGATATTTCTTTTGCTTGCGCTCGGTGTGATCTGAACATGTGGTTGAAGGCTGCACGGAGCACTCCTCCTCCTCCTCCTCCTTCACCTCCTCCTCCTCCTCCTCCTTCTCCTAATCCTCCTCTTTCAAAGCTCTCCAGCTCTGACAATGAACTGCACGGCTCTTTTCTCTCTCTCAGCAGACTTTTGTCCCAATTCCTCAACCTCTGTCGCTGCTTCGTGCCCTGCTTTCCTTCCCTCTGCCACTCTCCGCCCAGTGCTCCTCCTCCTCCTCCTCCTCCTCCTCGTGCACAAACATGCCATAAATCGCCTCCACCTCGGCGGGGCCGGCTCTGATTTCAGCCCCCACCTCCTCCTCCTCCCTGGGCTTTTACTGAAACGAGTTCAGCTCCGTCAAACAGATGGAGGAGGGGAAAGGTGGAAAGAGGAGAAATAACGGGCAGAGAGGAGGTGTCACCTTACACACTGTCAGGAATAATAGAGAGGAGCTCTGTGGGTTTTTTTAAAGCTGTGGAATGCAGAAGTCTTTGAGGCCGGAGGATTCAGTTGCATTAGCTGGACGCAGCTTTGTTCAGGTTCAACCAATGAACCTGCAACTGGTCAGCAGGTCGCAGACGAGCAGCTACGCTCAGCGTCCACGCTCTGAATCCTGCAGAACTTTAAGCCTTAATATAATGTGAGCAGGTGAGTTGTATATAAATTCACCCTCAGTACAGTTGTCATGAACGGGGAAATTAGCTACAGAGACCAAAACTGTTTTTGTACCAGGCTGTAAACATGTTTATTTCTGCTGTCTAACATGGGGACTTATGGAGACTGACTCACTTCTGCAGCCAGCCTCAGGCCAACACTTCTCCTTCATCTAATCTGAACACTCTAAATGTAAAGCAGGTGGACTTCAGGTGACTCCTGGTTTATTACACGACACGTTCAGGATCCAGGCCTGTGATTCTCAGTGGGACTCGCACGCCTTCACCTTCAGAGTACCTGAGCTCTGCTCGGCTCTTTGTATTTCATCGCGCTCTGTTTTTCCTGCGCCTGGAGGCATCAGGGTAAGTTACCAAATGCAGCATGAGGGAGCGAGCGCTCCGTAATTACAGTGTTGACGGTGCTGGGTCGAGAAACCAGTCGGGGCACGCCGCATGCCTGAGCTAACGAAGCTCCGCTGATAGATGCTTCATTACAGACGGGGATCAGCGGAGTGGATCGGCAGGCGGGCTCTTATCTGGAAACAGCTCCCGCTCCATCTGAAGTCTGAGGCTTCAGGGGAACTCCACGACGCACACGAGCAACGCCAGGAAGGTCTGTAACGTAAACCGCGTTCAGCCTGAATGCTGATCTGATTCCACGTCCACGGAGAGACGAAGCCATGTTCCATTTATTTAATGTTCATCTATCTGTCGCTCTGCTGCACGCTCCATATTCTGAGAGAGCTACAGTCCGATCTTACACCCAATCAACATTATTACAGATGGTGATCCTACACACACACACACACACACACACACGTGTCCTGGGGTTACTATTCATTGGTAGTTGTCACCCTGTCTGGTCAGTACCACGCCGCAGTAACCAGGATCTTTTTCTTACTAGTTCCTGTATCACAGCACCCTCAGTATGATTACTACCACGAGCAGATATATCCTCTTCTTCTGTGGTGCCGCAGAGCTCCACATCGCAAACACTCGCCAAAGCTGCAGATGTAGATTCATCCACTGCTGAAAATAGTCCCCAACAAAGCACTACTTCCTGTTTAAACATTAAACTACACATCAAGATGTTGAAGCAGGAAGCGACGAGCTCGGAGCTCGGAGGCGACCCCGTTGATCATTTTCATGAGAAACAGCCGAGCAGAGTTCACCGAGCCTCCGCGGTCTGTAGCAGCTGAATCTTGATGTGGTGCTTTAACAAAGATTAGGAGACAACAATGCAGCGTATCCCATGATTCTTAGCATTGAACAGCAGCAGCTCCCGTGAGGCTCAGAGGCTAACAAAGGCGTCTCGGGTGTATCTTTTACTCCTTCTATCAGGAGAGAAGCTCTGCAGCGTGAGGCGCTCAGCTCCTGAGATGAATCCCACTTTAACAAACGCAGGTCAGAGGGTCGACCAAGAAAAACAGATTTCTGTTTAACCGCCTGCTGCAGGTTGTTGTGGTGCATCAGGGTCAGGTGACCGTCCTCCAGACAACCTGACAACTTAACACCAACACTTCCCTCATTACGAGGTCAGAGGTCAGCTTTACCGGCCCACGGGGGGTTGTTACTGCAGGCGGGAGCACACAAACAAGAGGAGGTGAAGAGACGAGGCTCCAGTTTCCTTAGTGAACATAGAAAGAGTCCGGAGGAGGTGGAGGAGGAGGCGGTGGGTGTGAGGAGACTCAGTGGACGGTGGAGGTCAGGGGTGAGGAGTTGGGTTTCCCCCTTGCACCTGCTGCACCTCCCTCCTCCTCCTCCTCCTCCTCCTCCAGAAGTCTGAATTCTTCCTCGATAGCTTCAGTTTCAGGACAGTCATGGAGACTACGCCCAGGTTTTAGACAGTCTGCGGGGACGTCAGAGACTGTGTGACACGTCTCTTTACATCATAATCAGAAGGATGGCAGACAAACAGCTGAGCTGCTTTAGATTCAGAGAGCAGGATCAGTGTTTGAGAGCTCTGCAGATCTCTCTCCATCTCTCAGTGTAAACATGTGCTGCCCTCTGGCTCTGCACTGCCCACCCACACCGACTGTATAAATAATATGACAATAGACCCGCAGTGTACACACACACACACACAGAGCTCTTCTGTCTCCGGCTGCCTACACACTACAGATTCATATAGTCCGCTTCAGGACAGTGGAGTGGGTCAGAGGTTCTGCTGAGAATCTATTCTCAGCATCCAGCTGTTGAACATGCAGCTGCTGTTTGCGAGCTCGGGCTCATCCTCTGTACGGCTGACACGCCCTCGGAGCTGTGCGGAGCTTTACAGGCCTGTCGATCAATACAGGTGACTCAACGATTGCTTCTAAAAATTTACTTTGTTGCAGAAGAATCATTCTCTTCTGTCGATACTGCTGCAGCGTGTCGACGTGTTTCCACTGCAGCAACTTGCTTCAGCCTGAACGTCTCCATGAAGACCAGATCTGTGTTTGTTTGGTGGAAACCCGGCTGGAAACAGCACAAACATCTTTGCGACACGGAGCCGAGCTGAAGCTGGAGGCGACGGCTCCTCCGTCATGTGGTGGAGCTGCAGCTGAAGCTCAGCGGCGGCAGCGCGGAAAGCCTGCGGGCTACAAAACTACCAGCTGCTCTTTCCCTGACCCCGACTCAGAGAACATGCTCCATCTGAGGCTCGGGGTCCGGCTCAGTCTGCCTCTCTGCCCACGCAGCCGGGCCTCTCCTCCTCTCACATGGACAACACGACGGCTCACATTACACACGGCTCCCAGGAGGCCAGAACTTTTTCATGGCTTCTAGAAACTGGAAACTTCATAAGATTCTGTTGCCATGGAGACGGACGTGATGCTGGACCACCGACAGCAAATAAAGATGGACAATACCGGCGGTGCCGTCTTGGTCTGGTGATGTCACTTCAGGATCTATGACATGTACCGGAGCCAACCACCAGGGGGCGATCCAGATGTTTGCTGTCATGTCGTCCATCTTTATATGCAGTCAATGGTCCCAGTCCGTGAGCATCACTGAGGTTTGATCCAACAATTACCAACTTAAATAAAATATAGAAATGTTTCATATTTTGGAGAAGTTTGTTCTCAAAATAAACTTTATCCGTTTCCATGGAGATGGACACCTGGACAACAAGGTCACAGCCGTAGACTCTACATGTAATAAACCACTACTCCAGCAACTAGCCCGAGCCTTAGTAACAATATCTAGTCCCAACAAGCTTAAAGTTTCCTACAGATAAATACCAAGAATCAATAATCTCAGCTGGAACGGAATATTCCTCTTCAGTCCACCTTTAGTCTTCACAAGTCTACACAAACAAGGTACACACCTGTATTAACGAGGTACACACCTGTATTAACGAGGTACACACCTGTATTAACTGAGGTACACACCTGTATTAATGAGGTACACACCTGTATTAACAAGGTACACACCTGTATTAACGAGGTACACACCTGTATTAACGAGGTACACACCTGTATTAACTGAGGTACACACCTGTATTAACGAGGTACACACCTGTATTAACTGAGGTACACACCTGTATTAACGAGGTACACACCCGTATTAACTGAGGTACACACCTGTATTAACGAGGTACACACCTGTATTAACAAGGTACACACCTGTATTAACGAGGTACACACCTGTATTAACGAGGTACACACCTGTATTAACTGAGGTACACACCTGTATTAACGAGGTACACACCTGTATTAACAAGGTACACACCTGTATTAACGAGGTACACACACCTGTATTAACGAGGTACACACACCTGTATTAACGAGGTACACACCTGTATTAACTGAGGTACACACCTGTATTAATGAGGTACACACCTGTATTAACTGAGGTACACACCTGTATTAACGAGGTACACACCTGTATTAACTGAGGTACACACCTGTATTAACGAGGTACACACCTGTATTAACAAGGTACACACCTGTATTAACGAGGTACACACCTGTATTAACAAGGTACACACCTGTATTAACTGAGGTACACACCTGTATTAACGAGGTACACACCTGTATTAACGAGGTACACACCTGTATTAACGAGGTACACACCTGTATTAACTGAGGTGCACACCTGTATTAACGAGGTACACACCTGTATTAACTGAGGTACACACCTGTATTAACGAGGTACACACCTGTATTAACGAGGTACACACCTGTATTAACAAGGTACACACCTGTATTAACTGAGGTACACACCTGTATTAACAAGGTACACACCTGTATTAACTGAGGTACACACCTGTATTAACTGAGGTACACACCTGTATTAACGAGGTACACACCTGTATTAACGAGGTACACACCTGTATTAACAAGGTACACACCTGTATTAACTGAGGTACACACCTGTATTAACGAGGTACACACCTGTATTAACGAGGTACACACCTGTATTAAATCCAGAACACTCATTAAATGATTTCATTATCAGGAGAGGTCGTCGTCTTTATGACTGGCTGTGTTCATGATTTATTTTCTGAGCATTTCTTGGATAATTTGCAGGTTTATTAGATTTCATTAATTCCTAATTTTACCTCTGAAACAGAAAAATATGAATTATAAATGAATGTTAAGCCCTGATGAGACCGGATACACACAGGAGTTGAACAGAACATCAGAACTGGGTCGCCCTCACCTTGAGGAGTAAAGTGAAGTCTCAGATCAGATCTGTGTCAGTGAGGAGGTAAAAAATACGACCGTGTTCTGGCTCAGCGTGACTGTTCCTGTCAGGGCCTACAGATCCAGAGTCAGCCATGACGCCTGCACAACACAAACAAACCGACACGCTGCCACCTCCCCGTTAACCCGTCTGCTGCCTCGTCTTAATGAGCTGCTCTCTGCGGCGCTGTCGCGGCTGTCAGTCGTCAGCGCTAACGGGACCGGCTGACACGCCGTGCAGAGGATCACGGATCAGCAGGACCGCGTCCAGAACAGCCGGCTGAACCGTGTGATGAAAACACAGTTCACGCCGTCAGGACAGATTTCACACCTCGTGCTGTCTCAGCTCACCGTGTCACAGTCTCAGGTTGTTTTGTGCCCACGCCTGACAGAGGTGATCTCTTCTTCTTCTTCCTTTTTTCAGCTGGCAAACAACGAAACTGGATCAGAACCGACGCGGTGAGAGGCGCAGACCTCTGATCAGTCCTCATGTTCTGTCGTATCGCAGACACGTCAATGAAACACTTATTTATAGACGCTGCATGTCGACCAGCATTCCACAAATAAAGTTATTATTTCATAATGGAGATGTCTGACAAACCATCAAACCTCCCTCTATGGTTGAACCCTATTGGCTGATCTGTGTCAGGTGACTCCCCGTCCCTTCAAGCAGCACCTGACTCCGCACTGACCGGCTCGTCCATCCACAACCTGCCAAATAGCAAAGTTAGACGACGCACGATGTAACGTAACGTTCCCGTAATGATGAAGAAACATAACAAAAACACGTCGTGTTTGGGTGGAGATAAGAAGTAAACTGCTGCTGCGAGCTGCGATTGTCTGAATGTCAGATTACAGACGTGGTTCTGTTCAGATGAATCGAGTCCAAACGTTAGACAAAAGCTCCTCGTCTCTGTCTGACTCTTCAGAATAAAACTCACCCTGCGTGTTGGCTGAGAATCACATCCAGTTAGCAGCTTTCAGGAATATGTGCAGATACACTTCACTGCCAACGTTCATCACGAGTCCGACAGCCAGGTGTGCTGGATCCGACCCAACGTGAACAACGTGAACGCCAACAGAGCGGCAGACTGAGAAACGAGGACGGCGTGTTTATGGAAATATATATAAGAAGCAGAACAAAGTGTCGTATGAACGCAGCTGTTTGGATCTAAATATAAAACTTTATTGGTCTCCATGTTGGACCTCGTCATGTTTGCCGTCCATGTCCTGCACGTGCTCCGTGATGCTGTCCCGGACACGTTAACCTGAAGCTCCCTGCTGCTGGTCTGAGGTCAGCCCGGGAAACTTTGGATCCGGCACACACACGTTATACTGTGAGTAACGAAAGTAAAGTGTAGCGCAGAGATCAGCAGAGAACGATGCGACAGTCATTTCTGTAAAATCAGCTCAGGACAATAAAATACTTCAAACTACGAACGAGGAACTGAAGAGCAAAGCGAGCGGCTGATTGGCTGAGGAGACTCTGACCCAAATTCCACCCAGCGTGGATTTACCGTGTTGCGTGTACGCGGCCGATCTAGTCAATGTTTCAAACTCCACCAGCTCCGCCGCGGTCCAGCTCAGAAGCGGCTCTCCACGAGGCCGTGTCAGTTTACTCAGACTCAGGTTAGAGTCATGTTCACGTCCGGAGGAGGTTCCAGATACTCGCGCTTACAGAACTTCATAGATGAAAATGGAGCCCAGCCATGCACGGTAAATCAGATTTGAGCCTGCTGATCCTCAGAAACACGCCACGAGTCACAAGGAGACGAACGGGAGGGCGAGCGAGGTATGAGGAGACAGAGGGGAGAGAGAGAGAGAGAGAGAGAGAGAGAGAGAGGAGGAGGTGAAGGTGGAGGAGAATGATGAAGTATAGATGTGAGTTCATTTCCCCCGCGGAGCTCCGACTCCATTTCTACAAATCCACAAACAGACATTAATCTCAGTGACAGCGAGGTGTGAGTGTGTGTGTGAGAGTGTGAGTGTGTGTGTGAGTGAGTGAGTGTGTGTGTGAGTGTGTGTGTGTGAGAGTGTGTGTGTGTGTGTGAGAGTGTGTGTGTGTGTGTGTGTGTTCGCTGTACGAGTCACATGTCGTCTCCCTCCATCACTCGTTTGTCACTTTTCTCTCCAACAGTCACAACAAACAGCTTCAGGAGGAGAGGCACCATGGGAGGAGGGAGGAGGACAGAGACCTCCTCAGGACCTCCTCAGGACAGAGACCTCCTGAGGACAGAGACCTCCTCAGGACAGAGACCTCCTCAGAGGACAGAGACCTCCTCAGGACAGAGACCTCCTGAGGACAGAGACCTCCTCAGAGGACAGAGACCTCCTGAGGACAGAGACCTCCAGAGGACAGAGACCTCCAGAGGACAGACCTCCTCGTCCCTCTCCTGGGACAGAGATAATTAAACTCGGGGCCTCGTGGTGGTCTAGACGACCCTATCAGCACATCACACGTTTGTTATCCGTCCAATCAGAGGCCGGCTGTGGAGGAGGGGTCAGAGGTCAGCGGATTAGGAGTGGGAGAGCGAGACACTGTGGGTCTGCCCCGTGGTCATGTCAGGTCACCTCTGTGTGTGTGTGTGTGTGTGTGTGTGTGTCTTACAGGTCGCCTGCAGCCGTGAACAGAACTCATCAATCAGTCAGAGGTGACGCATTCCCACACACACACACACACACACACACACACACACACACACACACACTCCTCCCTGCTAACTCCAACAGTTTGATGGGTGGAGGAGGACGGACGCTGCTTCATCCTCGCTCTGCTTCTACAGCGCCAACAGAAAAAGGCTGATCGTCACAGCGAACGCAACACGCAGCAGAGAGTTCAGGAATATCCGATCTTCAGAGGACAGTGAACGCAACACACGTTTGACAAACACACCAGGTGATCTGATACGACGCGGTGACAGGTGACTGACTTTTAGTGGTTGGTGAGAGCTTGGTGAAATAAAAGGCTGAAAGACAGACGCCGAGCTGGGCTGACTGCTGCTGGTGACCTTGAACGCAGCACACGAGTCTGAAGCAACACGATCACACATCGATCACAGCGCTGCTGCTTTCATCGATCAGACCTTCGACAGGCGCGAAGAAACGTTCGTATAAATATTGAACAATGAGTGAGTCATCTGTGTGTGTGTGTGTGTGTGTGGTCTTCCTGTTTGTGCTGATTAACTCTGATGTTTGAACAAATCGCTGACAGCAAATATCACAGCTGGTGACATTTTTATTAACAAGTGAGGAAAACCTGAAGGAGGCACATCAGAGAGCACCGAGCTTCATCTTCATCTTCATCATCATCATCAGTTAGTCTCGTTGTGTTCACACCTCAGTGTCAGTTTGTGTTTCTTGCTGAAGTTGACTGTGACGTTGCTACAGATGAACCTGATACGATGACACACCTTATTAAACATCAAATTCAAGGATTTTTCAAGGACTTTCCAGGCCCAGTTATCTCAAATTCAAGGACCCAACACAGCATCACAACACTGAGTGAAACCTCCTGAACTCCTCTACCACCAAACAAACATTCAAGCACTTTCAAGGTTTTCCTCAAATTCACAAATGAAGTGTTTTCTCCCTTCAGTTAACAGAACCGGCATCAGAACCGGCATCAGAACCGGGCTCAGCAGCTGAATGTGATGTTTCTGCAGGCTGTGACTGTATCCCCCATGCTGTTCACTGCTGGTTCACAGGCTGGTCAGTAAAATCCAGACTGAAGCGTGACGGTCGGACTCGTCCCGTGTGAACTGGACTTTAGAGGCCCGCTAACACGGTGCTGATCGGTTTAAGATGCAGCACTGAAATCTCTCTGAGGACTTCTTCGACACGTCTCTGTACGTCATCCACACACTGATACCTGCTGTCGCCTTCATTTCACACTTCACACACAATAAAAACCTCGTCACACTCCCACGCGTTCACCGAGCCCAAGAAGAAGAAGAAGAAGAAGAAGAAGAAGAAGAAGAAGAAGGAGGAGGAGGAGGAGCGGCGAGGAGCGAGAGCGTTTGTTCCTCACCAGCTTTCACGAGATGTAAATCCCAGCGTGGGGAAACTGTGACGGAGGAGCTGCTCAGTCGCAGTCGACTCCAACGAGGACCTCCGGGAGAAAATCCAGCCTGGAAATAAAGAGAGAGAAAACAGAGCTGAGCTGACGGAGACACAAACAGAGACGCTTAATGAACTACGTCCACCTCCAACCAAAACAACTGTTAAATTCATCCACTTCTGCTAACTGAATCTGCCGTTAGCAGGAAACAAAAACAGGCCCAGCAGCCAGACCGGACCGGGCCGGACCGGTTTGGAGCGCAGCCTCCACAGGGAAGAATGTCACACTGCCGAGGTGATCTGCAGACTTTATAATAGTGAAGCTCAGTCAGTCCAGTCTGCGGGGGCGTCACAGAGACTACGTCCAGGTTTTAGACAGTCTGTGCTGGTCTGTGACAGTCTGTGCTGGTCTGTGACAGTCTGTGCTGGTCTCAGTCTGTGACAGTCTGTGACAGTCTGTGCTGGTCTCAGTCTGTGCTGGTCTGTGACAGTCTGTGGTGGTCTGTGACAGTCTGTGCTGGTCTGTGACAGTCTGTGCTGGTCTCAGTCTGTGCTGGTCTGTGACAGTCTGTGCTGGTCTCAGTCTGACAGTCTGTGACGGTCTGTGACAGTCTGTGCTGGTCTGTGCTGGTCTGTGACAGTCTGTGCTGGTCTGTGACAGTCTGTGCTGGTCTCAGTCTGTGCTGGTCTCAGTCTGTGCTGGTCTGTGACAGTCTGTGGTGGTCTGTGACAGTCTGTGCTGGTCTGTGACAGTCTGTGCTGGTCTGTGACAGTCTGTGCTGGTCTCAGTCTGTGCTGGTCTGTGACAGTCTGTGCTGGTCTCAGTCTGACAGTCTGTGACGGTCTGTGACAGTCTGTGCTGGTCTGTGCTGGTCTGTGACAGTCTGTGCTGGTCTGTGACAGTCTGTGCTGGTCTCAGTCTGTGCTGGTCTCAGTCTGTGCTGGTCTGTGACAGTCTGTGCTGGTCTGTGACAGTCTGTGCTGGTCTCAGTCTGTGACAGTCTGTGACAGTCTGTGCTGGTCTCAGTCTGTGCTGGTCTGTGACAGTCTGTGGTGGTCTGTGACAGTCTGTGACAGTCTGTGCTGGTCTGTGACAGTCTGTGCTGGTCTCAGTCTGTGCTGGTCTGTGACAGTCTGTGCTGGTCTCAGTCTGTGACAGTCTGTGACGGTCTGTGACAGTCTGTGCTGGTCTGTGCTGGTCTGTGCTGGTCTGTGACAGTCTGTGCTGGTCTGTGACAGTCTGTGCTGGTCTCAGTCTGTGCTGGTCTGTGACAGTCTGTGCTGGTCTCAGTCTGTGCTGGTCTGTGACAGTCTGTGCTGGTCTCAGTCTGTGCTGGTCTCAGTCTGTGCTGGTCTGTGACAGTCTGTGCTGGTCTCAGTCTGTGCTGGTCTCAGTCTGTGCTGGTCTGTGACAGTCTGTGCTGGTCTCAGTCTGTGCTGGTCTCAGTCTGTGCTGGTCTGTGACAGTCTGTGCTGGTCTGTGACAGTCTGTGCTGGTCTGTGACAGTCTGTGCTGGTCTGTGACAGTCTGTGCTGGTCTGTGACAGTCTGTGCTGGTCTGTGACAGTCTGTGCTGGTCTGTGACAGTCCTTGCTGGTCTCAGTCCGTGCTGGTCTCAGTCCGTGCTGGTCTGTGACAGTCTGTGCTGGTCTGTGACAGTCTGTGCTGGTCTCAGTCTATGCTGGTCTCAGTCTGTGCTGGTCTCAGTCTGTGCTGGTCTGTGACAGTCTGTGCTGGTCTGTGACAGTCTGTGCTGGTCTCAGTCTGTGCTGGTCTCAGTCTGTGCTGGTCTCAGTCTGTGCTGGTCTCAGTCTGTCTCTGCAGCTCATGGCTGACGTGCTGCTGTTGTTCATGTGCTAACGTTCCTCTGATGGCTCGTACTGTGAAACAACAGCCACCATTAAAGTGCTCAATACGACCGGGGGAGGTGGTGGTGGTGGAGGTGATGGTGGAGGGGGGAGGTGATGGTGGAGGGGGGAGGTGATGGTGGAGGGGGAGGAGGTGGAGGCAGCCATCCACCCTGACAAACAAACAAAGCCTGCCCGGTGTGAGTGCAGCTCATCTCTTTCTCTTCTTGTGTTTGTTGCTACTCAGTAATCTGATTACTTCTTTGTCATGGTAAAGGTTAACGGACAGATGAAGATCAGCGCGTGCTCTCTGTGACTCACGAGAAACTCAGAAATCTGACAAGACTGCACAAAGACTGAAGACTTCACTGCATTAAATGATCTCAGTTAAAGTAAGTCACATGACTTCAGCTGTAGGAGCACGCGGTGGTTATAGTTCAGGTTACACGGCGTCTGTGACGGCGTCTGTGACGCGTCAGTGACTCGTGCTCGTTGTTCCAAACATCACGGCTCACAGATCGAGCTGACAGGAAGTCGATTTTCAAAATAAGACATCCCGTGCAAACAGTTTAAAAACCAGAAGAACCTGAAGAGGTGAAAGCAGGCGAGCAGCTGACTGAGCGTCACAAACACAGGCAGAGCGCTCAGGAGACCAAACGAGCCGGCATCGAACCCCCGGAGGAACAGACGACACATCAGGGGGTTCGTTTCTCTATGAGCTCAGATAATCAACGAGTCGCTGACGTTCATGAGTCATTCTGTACGGAGCAGTGAGAGCGTGAACTGTCTGATCCAAGAATCAGGATGAAGTTTGTCTCAGAAACAAACGTGAAAATATGAGAGGAAGATAAAAATGTTTGAGGGTGATGTAATCTGATTACATCTAGTCTGAGATCACAGATCACCTCCAACAGGCGACAACACACCTGCCAGTGATACAGAAGGGTGGAGGCAGCACCATCTCGACCCGCCGGCCTCTCCCTGCAGGTTCAGGTTCTGCTCGTGTATTCTCGGCATGTTTGGGTGTGAAGGGAGCGGCGGGAGCTCGGGTCAGAGCTGAAAACGGCCGAGGACGGAGCCGAACCCAGGGCCAGATAAGACGGATTTTTAGATGAGCTTTGGGACTCTGAGAGGGATTCTGGCTTCAGATGGAGGAGGAGGGGGTCGAACTACACCTTCTCCTGCTTGGCATGCAGCGAGGACTCAGTGGAGGAGGGGAGGAGACGAGGAGAGGAGGAGAGGGAGGATCTTCACACTCGGCATGAACGATTAACCCGTGAACTCGCTCCTCGGCACAGTCGGAGTATTTTGGAGTGAGCGGTGGAGAATAATGAGGTTATCACAGCATCGCTGCATGCTCCATTACACCCCGCCTTCAGCTCCCAGAACCCCCAGCTACACCACCACTAGACCGCCGCTACACCTCTGCTACACCACCAACACACCGCCACACTTGCTGACTGAACCCGAGGCTCGGCTCAGGCCTGGTCCGTCGTTTAAACTGACCGTGGTCTGAATCCGTCACATCGTGTCACATTTATCATGTGGAATAACTCAGGTTCACCTGTCTGATTCTGGTACCAGCACCGGCCCACAGCTGGCACCAGAAGTGCTGCTTCTCAGCCCACTTTGGCCCGGTTCCACGGCCCCTGAAATCCTGCCCAAATCTGGCAGATGTGCCTCACATCTGGAGCTGAACGCAGCAGACGATCACGGAGTGGCTCAAACCGAAACGTTCGACTGAAAATGTTTGTTTCCACGTCAGAGAACAGAAGTGTTTTATTTTGAAGGTCAAAGTGTTTTATTTTGAAGGTCAAAGTGCTTCCAGCGAACACGGCCGGACCAGCACTGAGCAGTACCAGTGTCTGCAGCAGCACTCACAGACTGCTGTCATGTGACTCAGAGTCTCTGTGACTGATCTTTGGTCTCACTTCACACGGCGATGTTACATCACAGCGGAGGTCAAACAGTCTGCCCGTCCACGACGTTTACACACAGATTAACGTCCAATCAGCGCGCTGGAAACAGAACAGGAAGTCACAACAAGGTGAAGAGTCCAGGTGTGTGATCACAGCTGCCGCAGAGCAAAGAACACACACACAAACAGACGGTCACATGATTCATCGATGTAACGACGGACGAGTCCACGAGCTGAATCACGGACGGAGAGTTCATCTCCAACATGAATCTGCGTGAAAGTCAGAGTTTGACGGCCATTAAGAAAAATACACTGAGTCAGGACGCGTTCAGTTTCTGCTGAGTCATGACAAAATAAAGTTCATCAGACGCTGATAAAGCATCTTTAACAGACGATAACTGGTTACTGAGCGACAGGGTGACGCTTCGTTACAGCAGCAGGAACATACACGAGTGCAATCAGACAGAAGTTTCAAAATAAAAGTTCAGCTACATGTCAAACTTCTTTACTTAGACGCTCATCGACCAGAAGAATGAGCAAACCTGAGCAAGTTAACGAGGAGCTTCTGAGAAGTTTGACCGAACCGAAACGATGAAGGTAGACGTCTTCAGAGCTCCAGCAGCGTTTCCTGAAATCATCTTCAGACGTGACCTCTGTAAGTCTGAGGAACACAGAGAACTGCAGATGTCTGTCTGTGAGTGTGATCCCACTGTGGTGCTTCACATGTTTGATGTCTCCATGATGAGCTCAGATCTCTGCTGACTCAGCGTTTCCATCGGTTCCTTCCTTCCAGGCACAAACTGGAGTCGGTTCATCTCAGACGCTTGAAATTCGCTGCAGAAACATTTTGTTGCCTCTAATTGAATTTTGCAAAGTTACATCATCATAATGTGATGCATTCAGGGACTCTCGGAATAATCAGTCATCTTTAAAACCGTCTGATCATTGTGACGGTTTACTCAGCGATTAGAGGAAGCATGAAGCTGACGGTGACCAGCGACGCTGCAGGTATCTAAACGCTCCATGTCTCCGTGTTTCTGAACATCAGTCAGGCGACATGAGGCGGCGATCGTATCAAACGTGGACACGTCAGGAGGAACAAAGCAAACAAACGGAGCCACCAAAGGCCGACCGTCACACAAACACACAAACACACCGTCTCAACGATCAATCATCAGCTGTCACGCCGGGCGCCGCGGCTCAGGCCTGGAGCTGTCAATCAAAGGGACATGAAAGGCATGCTGGGAGCAAAGTTCAGCAGAGACGAGGATGACGAGTCGTCTCCGAGGACCCAAACGAATGCGACTCGGAGCTGCTGACTCGTGGTCTGCAGAGGAAACCCGGCGGCGACTTCATGTAAGTTACATAACGTGTTCAACCCTAACCAAACTACAACCACTTCACAACGTTACTGCAACCATGCCTCCAAAACTCAGGAGCAGCGTCTGTGATGCTGCTGACGTAAATCATTAAATTAAAATAAAAATCAGCTGACTGTGGCTCCGTCTGTTTCTTTGAGATGCAAACGTGACGTTCAATGAAACAAATCAACAGTCCAACAGAAAATCTCAGAGACGAGTCAAAACCTGCCAGAAACTACCAGCCAGCGTTCACATCAATGAGATCATCGCAGGCTCTTCAAACACACACACACACACACACACACACACACACACAAGATGTTCAGTATTTGAACCAATCAGAGACGAGATCTGACTCTACAAACCAGCTAAACGTCAGAGAACAGCTTCATCGTGATCAGAGTTATTGAACTTCACGTTTCATTTTCACGTCAAACCTTCAGACTAACTCCGACTAACTCGCTCTGAACATTCAGTCACAGCCCAGCTCTTACCTGAAGGAGCTTCCTGTCCGAGTTACAAACACTGACTCTCCTGGACGCTGCTCCACGCTGACACAGCTGATCTGAATACGAACAGGCCGACGACGACAAAAGCCCGAGCCTGAAGAGAGCCGACACCTCCCCACGCTCAAACACCTCATTGCCCCCGCCCCTCACTGATCCCCCATTCATATTCATCCTCCATCCCTCCTCCATCCCCCGAGGCCCGGCCAGCAGCCCCCCATCAGGCCGCCTTAATGCGAGGGGCATGTTGAGAAGCCACATGTTGGTGTTGGACACAGGCCATTAGGACCAGAACACCCCCGACAACCCAGCTCACAGCGTGGAGGCAGACTTCATGAAGTCATTACAGGATGAAGAACTCTTCATTAACGAGTTCAAATGAGTCAAAATGAAACGAGCTGCACGAGCGTCAGGAGGAGAAGAGAGAAACAAACCTGCAGCAACCTCAAACTGAAGATTTAAAGTCACCTCGCTGCTCATGGAGCTGCTCTGGCTGCAGAAGTGAGTCAGTCTCCATAAGTCCCCATGTTAGACAGCAGAAATAAACATGTTTACAGCCTGGTACAAAAACAGTTTTGGTCTCTGTAGCTAATTTCCCCGTTCATGACAACTGTACTGAGGGTGAATTTATATACAACTCACCTGTTCACATTATATTAAGGCTTAAAGTTATGCAGGGTTCAGAGCGTGGACGCTTTGATTGACAGGTGGGCGTGGTCACAGGTGATTTGTCATTCAGCCGCCTCAGGTCCTCTGATGATCCAGTCTTTGACTACGCTGAGACTTTCAACAGTCTGCAGATGTCGTGTGTGACAGTTACTGTAATTAAATCATTTGTGGTACTTTTAATCTGAGCATCACACCATGCCCTGTTTTTACCAACATGGTCACACACACACACACACACACACACAGTAAGAACAGATGAAGTCAGAAAGGATGTGATGTCATTCGAGGTCAAGATGTCCTCCGGCTGTCGTTAGCGTTAGCTCGCTGAGCTCAAACAGACTTTAACTTCTTTCATCAGACGGCTCCACACGCCGCTCACACACTCAAACCTCCACAAACATGAGCGCAGCGGCTCCGTCCTCTCTCTGTAAGAGGCATCGAATCAGAGCCGGACTCCCACGTGCAGCTCGGTGCCGGAGGCAAACTGGAGAGAATCAGGACACGGGTCAGCTTTTATCCTGCTGCAGCGTTCAGTCCAGGCCGACGGACACGTGAGCGCAGACCTGAAGACTGCGAGTCCATGTCTGACCAATCAGAGCCGCTCACTGCTGCTTTGCTATCAGTGTAATTAAGATCCAGTGCAGCAGATTAATTATCGTTACTTCCTGTTAGCAGAGATGAAACACGACGTTCACGACCGCAGACACAAAACTACAAACACAGAAAAGAATG
>CM041738.1:30727267-30729767 GCA_023373845.1 Nibea coibor | reverse complement strand
CACTCATCAGACTCACGTTAGAAGATAAAACGACACAAACACAACAAGCTGAACACACCTGAACCAACACACGGAGTGTGTGTGACTTGATGAGTACAGCTAATGATTCCCCAGGTAAATCACTAATAAAGAGTGTGTGTGTGTGTGTGTGTGTGTGTGTGTGTGTGTGTGTGAGCAGCATTCATCAGTCACGATAGTTTCAGTTTGTTTTTAGGTTTTAACATCAGGTCATTGAACGCTTCAGAAGTGTCATACGTGATGAAATATTTCAGATCATTGTGTCAGTGAACGCAGCATGTGCCTGTGTGTGTGTGTGTGTGTGTGTGTGTCCTCTGAGGGGGCTGTTTCTGAACACGGCTCAGCAGATAAGAATGTAGCTTAATTAGACCACAACACACAGGTCACATGGACCTGAACACACACACACACACACACACACACACTCTGCTGTCCTCACCTGTCTCTGTTCTGCTGTGAGCTGAATCAGTCCATCATGTTAATCCATCAGAAATCCTCCCAGAAACAGGGACAAAGCTGCAGGAGGAGGTGGCATCGCCTCATCCAGGTGGTGTGTATCTGTGTGTGTGTGTCACATTAACAGCTCTGCAGAAGTGTCCTCATGTGCACACACACACACACACACACACACACACACACGTAGAACGGACGGAGCGAGGAAAAAGCCAAAAGCTGGTTGGAGCAGACGTGGAGCTCCAGAGAGAAGAGGCTGAGTCCGTGCAGAGTTCAGCCCCAGGATGGTGCACCCTGCCTGGGTTGGAGAGAGGGGGGTGGGTGCTGCTGTCTGTGGTTCTCAGCGGTCGTTCGGTGTTTGCGAACACACACTCACACACACACACACACACACTCTCTCTCTGCCGCCTCTGATCAGCTCCTCGTGAAGAATGAGGCTGACTGCAGCAGCACCACCCCCCACCGGGCGAAGCCCCGCCCACACACAGACAGCCAATGGCAGCACAGGATGGCTGCTCTCTCTCTCTCTCTCTCTCTCTCTCTCTCTCCCTCACACACATTTAAACACACACACACATTTAAACACACACACACACACACACACACACACACATTTAAACACACACACACACACACACACACACACATTTAAACACACACACACACACACATTTAAACACACACAAACCTCCCTCTCTCTCTCACACACACACACACACACATTTAAACACACACAAACCTCCCTCTCTCTCTCACACACACACACACACACATTTAAACACACACTTCTCTCTCATTGGCTTCACACCAGCAGCCAATCACAGACAGACGTCTGACTCTCACATTAAACTTGAGTTTATTTTCTTAATGTTTGTTTTAATTTGACAATAAAGATTCAAACGATGTGACACACACACTTTCTCAGACATAAGTGTGTGTGTCTAAGTGTCTGAAGTTTAACAGAGACCAAACTGACGTCATGGCGTCCTCGGAGGGTCGCTGGTTTGATTCCTCGGGTTGAGTCAAAGTGAGTCTTTTCAACGAGAGAAGTTCTCGTGTGTCTGTTCATGTGGAAGATTACATATACTCATGTTACTGTAATCTGAGTACTTTTGGGAGCTTGTATTAAAGCTCTCACCGCGCTGCAGTGATCAGAAGGTTCTGGGTTTGAACCCACATGCAGGTTTGTATCTGTGAAGGAAAAGCAAAGTAATCGAGTATTTGTTGTTCCGTGTAATCTACTTTTAAAAGAATAACGAGTTACCGAGTGAGCCTGCAGGTTGATTCCTGTGATCAGGGGTCAAACGTTCAGACACAGGCTGCTGTTATTCAGACTGAGCGAACATGAGGAGTCGCTGTCACTGAGACTAAAATCAGTCTTCTCGTCTGTAAACATGAGATTAAGAGTTTCCAAGACAAACAGAAAAACTGCAGTTTGTAGACGAGCGGTCCGAAGTCCGAGGACGCTGAAGAGGAGATAACAGTTCAGACAAACCCAATCGAGACGGGAAGAACTTTCACTGAGCCCAGCAGCTTCTCCTCACAGACGCACAGGTTCCATAGTGTAGTGGTCATCACGTCTGCTTTACACGCAGAAGGTCCTGGGTTCAATCCCCAGTGGAACCAGAACTTTAAGACAAGAACTCATTGTCATGTTTCAGAGAGTAAATCTGGGACTGACTTTTAGTGGTTGGTGAGAGCTTGGTGAAATAAAAGGCTGAAAGACAGACGCCGAGCTGGGCTGACTGCTGCTGGACTAGTCAGTGATATTAGCTGCTGCTGGGTCTGCTGCTGCTGACCTGGATGATTTATAGTTTTATTCACCAGCTGAGCTGCTTTAACACCGGGCCGGTGTCAGGGAGTGTAAGCGGGCTCAGCAGCCCGTCATCATCGTAGTTCTTGAGATCGGTCTTGGTCACTTCCTGACGGTTCCAAAGACAGTCTTACTCTCGATGTCTTTGTAAAGACAGACCGACCGGTTTTTATCTTCAGGTCAACGTAGCTTCAACGTTCATCGTCCAACAGAAAA
>CM041738.1:30577267-30724767 GCA_023373845.1 Nibea coibor | reverse complement strand
AGACTGCAGGAGCTTTGTAAGGAAACAGGAGAACTCAGACTTTTATTTTGTAAAGCTGCACGAGAACGTCGAACCTTCTACAGAAAGACGACGAGAACGAACAATGAAAGAGCTGAGAGATGTGTGTGTGTGTGTGTGTGTGCAGTGTTTTGTAGATCGGTTAGTCTGCTGGGAGAATGATGAGATCGGAGCTCCAGCTGCCTCCGGCGTCGAGAACAACACATAATCCTCCCTTCATGATTGCATGATTGCATATCAACAAATCCCAGAGTCTCTGCGCAGATATGACGGCTGCAGACGGGCGAGGAGCGGCTTCATCGTGAACTCCGCTTCAGATACTAATAAATCAGACGCTCGCTGGCTGCCGGAAAGCTTGAGCACAAAATATGCAAATGAGGAAAAGCGTGTGTGAGGAGACACGTGAAGCAGGTTGACATTGAAACACGAGTTCAGCGCGCAGAGATTATTTTTAATTCTGGCTGTAGTAATAATATTCATCACACCAGAGGACAAATCATGAAAACTTGTCTGGAGTTTGTCGACAGTTTCTCTGCAGAGCGGCGCCACACGACGTATCAGAGTTAAGATAAGATAAACTGTGAATGTTAATTATTGAGTTAACTATATGTTAATTATATGAGGAACTCGTTAATCACCCGGAGGAGTCGAAGTCAGACTTCACCTATACTCTATATAAACAAGTCATTTTTCAGGTAAACTTCACGTCCATGGGAGCCCTGCTAACAAACTGAGCTAACATTAGCTAACAACAGCTAACAAACTGAGTTAACATTAGCTAACAACAGCTAACAAACTGAGCTAACATTAGCTAACAACAGCTAACAAACTGAGCTAACATTAGCTAACAACAGCTAACAAACTGAGCTAACATTAGCTAACAACAGCTAACAAACTGAGCTAACATTAGCTAACAACAGCTAACAAACTGAGCTAACATTAGCTAACAACAGCTAACAAACTGAGCTAACATTAGCTAACAACAGCTAACAAACTGAGCTAACATTAGCTAACAGCAGCTACAGTTTTTTGGCCCAAAACTGAATAACCTCTGTGGTGCATTAATACTCCATGTCCATACGGGCTGCTGAGCCCAGTTCTATCGCCCGCTTAGCTAGCTCTGGCCCAAATAAACACGCAGCACGAGCTAACGTTAGCTTAGAAACAGTGTCAAAGTCAAAGCTAACACTGATTGGCTACTCACTGACTGTCTCGTCTGATTGGCTGCAGCGTGACGTTGGGCTGTTTCCTGGCAGACAAAATGAACGGCCTAAAGCGGAGGCTGATTTCTTCTTCTGTGGTGTGTGTTTGGACGGACGCTCGTCTCGCTGCTTCATCGAGGACAGTTCACCAATATTCTTTTTTATTCCATTCACTCCATGGCTCGGTGCCCTCTGATCCGATCCATGGAGAAGTCACAGCACTGAGTGTGTGTGCTGAAATGTGTGTGTGTTGATGTTGAAGTGTGTGTGTGTGTGTTGCAGCCTTCAGCAGCAGCACGGTGACATTTCCTGAGCCGGCGGAGCAGCAGAGGTGAACGGTTACTCGGGTGTGACTTCTCAAGTGTGTCTTCAATAAAGACCTGAGAGGACGGATCCAGTCTGCTCCGACCTCCATTACTGTGAGACTGTGGGGCTCGGGGAGACACCGCCACCTCCACCCTCCACCACCCGGTGTGAACAGAGAAGGTCAACCACGAAGAGAACTTTCCATATTTGTCGCCTTCAGTTTCAGAGTTTACTCTCACTGTGTAACTATGTCCAGTTGTACTCGAGTATTTGTTCTGATCAAAAACTGGTGAGCTAACCTCCTCATCCTCAAAGTTCTGGTTCCACTGGGGATTGAACCCAGGACCTTCTGCGTGTAAAGCAGACGTGATGACCACTACACTATGGAACCTCCTCCCAGATGGACGTCAGCTGACTGATGTCGCTTGACACCAACTGCTACAGCGAAGTGTAGCTGCTGCTCGCTCGGTCAGACAGCACCACCACTCCGTCGGTGCTTCGAGCTCCCAGTCCAGGCAGTCAGCTAACCCACCATGACAGCTAGCTCGGTGATGGCAGCTACACGAGCGGGGCTTCTACCATCAACAATCATTCAGCTGATTATTTATGGCGATGTTCTCTGTCTGCTTCAGGAACAAACTCAGATTTTAAATGAGTAAAAATAAACTTCTTCACTCTGCAGCTTCCGCAGACGTCTGCTCTCCCTCCTCAGTTTGCTTCTTCTTATCTTGTCATTGCCCTCCAACTCCACCACCAGCACCACCTGTTCCCGCGCCGCCCCCGCCTCTCCTCTTCTGTTCGGTTTTATTTCTCTTATTTTACTGAAGAATATTTTTTTATTAGTCGCAGATTAAACTGGCAGAGTTGTAATGAGATGCCATTTTACTGCAGCAGTAGGAGTCACCATCTGCCTCCATCTGCTCTCATTCCACAACACCTACACACACACACACACACACACAAACACACACACACACTATACATCACACACAGCGGGCAGTAAATGAAAACACACAGCGGCGTGTCCAGCAGGTAGAGAGGAGCCTTTTTAATCCGACTGCAGGAGGTTCAACCGACCGCTGAACGAGATGAGACGGACAGAAGACAACAAGACGACACCTTCAGCTCCACCTGTCCGTCCTCCGCCCGTGTCTTTTGTTTAACAGGTTTAAAAGCTACAGTGAAACCGCAAGACCCGAGGCATCCATCAGTCCCAACCACGTCACATTAGTTTGAAGGGAAGGTGGCTAAATAATCACAGAGACTACAGAGACAGTCTCTGAGGACGTCACGGAGACTACGTCCAGGTTTTAGACAGTCTGCGGGGACGTCACAGAGACTACGTCCAGGTTTTAGACAGTCTGCGGGGACATCACAGAGACTACGTCCAGGTTTTAGACAGTCTGCGAGGACGTCACAGAGACTACGTCCAGGTTTTAGACAGTCTGTAGGACGTCACAGAGACTACGTCCAGGTTTTAGACAGTCTGCGAGGATGTCACAGAGACTACGTCCAGGTTTTAGACAGTCTGCAGGGACGTCACAGAGACTACGTCCAGGTTTTAGACAGTCTGCGAGGACGTCACAGAGACTACGTCCAGGTTTTAGACAGTCTGCGAGGACGTCACAGAGACTACGTCCAGGTTTTAGACAGTCTGCGAGGATGTCACAGAGACTACGTCCAGGTTTTAGACAGTCTGCTAGGACGTCACAGAGACTACGTCCAGGTTTTAGACAGTCTGCGGGGACGTCACAGAGACTACGTCCAGGTTTTAGACAGTCTGCGGGGACGTCACAGAGACTACGTCCAGGTTTTAGACAGTCTGCGAGGACGTCACAGAGACTACGTCCAGGTTTTAGACAGTCTGCGGGGACGTCACAGAGACTACGTCCAGGTTTTAGACAGTCTGCGAGGACGTCACAGAGACTACGTCCAGGTTTTAGACAGTCTGCGAGGACGTCACAGAGACTACGTCCAGGTTTTAGACAGTCTGTGGGACGTCACAGAGACTACGTCCAGGTTTTAGACAGTCTGCGGGGACGTCACAGAGACTACGTCCAGGTTTTAGACAGTCTGCGAGGATGTCACAGAGACTACGTCCAGGTTTTAGACAGTCTGCAGGGACGTCACAGAGACTACGTCCAGGTTTTAGACAGTCTGCGAGGACGTCACAGAGACTACGTCCAGGTTTTAGACAGTCTGCGAGGACGTCACAGAGACTACGTCCAGGTTTTAGACAGTCTGCGGGGACGTCACAGAGTATCATATCAAACTGTGACCAGCCATGTGTTTATTATCGTTACCTTGACGACAAAGGTCACCTGACTATTGAAGAAGGACAGATGGTGGCGTGATGGGGACAGTTAGATTTGGTACGTTGCACAAGGGCGCCTCAGCAGAGCGCAGGAGGTGGGCCGGCTCCAGCTGTCCATACTTTGGACCACTCAAACCAAGTCCGTGCAGGTGGTGTTGGTGGTGCTGGTGGTGTTGGTGGTGCTGGTGGTGCTCCGCAGGAGAAGCTGCTGTCAGTCTGCTCGGCCGGGACGTGATAATAACGGACAGACCTTTACGTTTTCTTCCCGGTAATGAAAAGAGAGCGAGCTGAGCTCAGACCGATCAGCTGTTTGTTTTACTGCGAGCTGATTGGACGAGTTTAAAGAAGAAGAAGAGGAAGGAGGATTCCCGCCTCATCTCATCAGAGGCTGATTTACAGTCGAGCTGCGAGGACCGGAGGAGAGAGGCAGAAGAGACAGATGTGTCCGGCTCCAACAGGTGGAAACCAACCAGCATCAGACTAAACATCCAGCCAACAACACGTCTGCTGAAGAGTGGAGCTTCGTTTGTCCACCTGAACTCTGAGTTCATCTCAAACTCACAGAGAAGAAGAAAGAGAGTCCTGCAAACCTGCAAACAGCGCTCAGCCACTTCCTGGGAACTTTAACCTGTCTATATCACCATGGTAACGTGTGTATCACCTGACCAGGACCGGAGGAGGTCGCGCACAGTGGTGACCAGCAGCAGACTGTGAACGCTCGTCCAATCTGTCTGTTTCAGAGTTCACATGCTCGACATCCAACACTGACAGAGTAATGGAGGCGCAGCAGGTACAGACACTTTGGACGACGTCTTTATGCTTCGTCCTGATTGGCTGCCAAGTCAGAGTCAGTTAATATAAAATCAATAAAACTCATCTGACTCTGATTCATCCAAAGTGATCTCCACGTCTCCGTCATCACGACACGAAGCGCTTAAATCTGCTGATCAACTTTAAAGTTGGGAGGCACAGGATCGATGAGCAGCGTCCTGCCAGCGCTTCATTTGTGTTGCTGTGATATTTTTATATTTCTTAACATCATAACGACTTGTTCTGATGGTTTAAAGGCGCTGGCAGCTTTTAGCCCTGAAATGTTGATTACAGCCACGAGCCAGCAGAGAAACACCTCGAGGAGGAGGAGGAGGAGGAGTGTTTACCTCCTGAACACTCGCAGCTCGAACAGGACACTCGTGTTGTTAAAGAGAAACTCTTGATGACAGCCACGGCAGTTGCCATGGTTACGCTCCTGCTGGAACATGAGCTTCAGTTTGTGGTAAAAAAAAGATTTAAATGAATATTTGGTGTCGTGATTCTGAGTGAGTCTGTTTTTGTCACAACGTTGATTAATTAACGCTCGTCACGAGTTCCTAAAATAAAATGAACTGAACAGTTTGTTTCACCGAGAGACGGAAAAAGGCAGAAAGTCGCTTCAGAAGCTGACGCAGGTGAATTCTGACTTCACGATCGCGTCAACAAATAGTTTCAGCTCATTCTCTTCATTGTTTTAGTGTCACAGACTCATGTAGAGATTTTTAAACTGACGACCACAGCTTCCTGTTTGATTTGACCAAACTGAGACGTTTGGAGCTTTTAACTGAGTTTGAGTTTTAACATGGGGACTTATGGAGACTGACTGGCTTCACGTCACACACGGAGGCTGATGGATGATTATTTGCCTCCAGTAGAAGCTCCAAACACGCCGTGAGCTCACAGACCACGATGCCAGCAGCAGGATGAATCCACAAACTCCAGACAAAGACTGCAACACTAATACGTTCATGTTTTACTGATAGTACTGCAGTGACTTTTCCTTGTACTGGAGTTTAGGTGTACTTGTACTGCAGTACAGGACCTGAATATTCACGTCTTTAAGACAAACTAACGTGTTTGAAGCGACGTCCTCGGTCGCAGCAGACGCAGCAGCTGTATTCAGATGAAGCGCAAAGAACAACAGAGGAACACGCCGAGCGGAGAAATACCTGCTGAGAGGTTTACCAGGAAAAACTGTTACTCAGCAGTTTTCCTGCTTTTCGACACATTGAGGACGAATCACAGACTCACTGCAGTTACAACGCTGACCCAGATTCACTGAGAGCGAGAAGAAAAACCATGATCCACCATCCAAGTCTCTGACAGATCTTAGTGGACTGGTCCTTTAAAAGGACCTCATGGTCTGCAGATGGAGGACGAGGTCTGACGTGACCCGAAGGTTCCTGATCCTTCGTGTCAGCGCGCCTCAGTTCACCGACTCAAGCCGAGCCGAGCCGAGCGGTGTGAAGCGTTGTCTGAGGTGGAGGCACATCTGTGAGGGTAATGGAGCCTGAAGATCCCGCTGCCATCACAGACAGCCATCACACCGCACGCCATGATCTCCACCAGCACCACCCACCAGGAACACACAGGAAAAACATGCATGCTGCATCCTACACCGACTTCAGATTCCTCCGTCAGCGTCCCCCATAGAGGCTGCTGAGCCCAGCTCCTGTTCTGGCATGACACCGGCTCTGCCTCGGTCCTGAAAACCGCCTCTTCTTCCTCCTCCTCCTCCTCCTCTCCCTCTTCTTCCTCCTCCTCTTCCTCTTCTTCCTCTTCTTGGTCCAACACTCCTGTGGTACAAACACTAACACTCCTCTGGTACTTCATAATAAACTCTGCGGTGCATTAACGCTGATGTATTTTCACATTATTGGTTTATGTTTTATTGTGAATGGAAGCTTCTGAACACAGTTTCCCTCTCTTGGCTCAGAGAATATCAGAAAATCATTTTTAAAATCAATAACTCATTTCCCGTCTGTTGTGAATAATCAGGCTGCATTTAAGACTTCACTCAGTTAGATTAAACTCGCACTGCCAACATATTAATATTACAACTCTGAGTCTGAGACAAACTAAGGCTGATGGTGTAAGAAGAGTCTCAGCCTGTGGACTCAAACTGTGTCAGTGATTGTGAAGCTTCCCACACAGAGCGACCAGGACGGGAACAACTCATCGACTGAAGCCCAAAATAAAAAAAGAGCCTCCATCGCCGCGGAGCCGAGTCTGTTACCAAGAATATTTCACAGGACGAGGAAGACGGAGCTCAGATCAGGATGAATGTTTGAGTTCAGACGTCTTATTAAAGTCTCCATGACAACAGGGAGGTACGCAGTAGCCAATACTGAACAGTTTAGTTAGCTTCACGGCTAATCAAGCTAATGACAGTTAGCAGTTCACTACTGAGCAAACTTTCCTTCAAGTAATGGTAGCTGATGTTAGCAGTTAGCTACATTAGCTTTAGCCCCAAACTAAGTGGATCCATGTAGTTGTTAATTAATGTCAGAATTACATTAGCATTAGCTCCAAAGACAGCTAATTAGTATTCATGTTTATCTCCAATTAAGCTAATGTTAGCATGCTAATGTTAGCTTTATATTCAGGTTGTTGCCGGCTAACGACAGATTCAGTTAGCAGTAGTTGCTGTTAGCTCCTTTAGTAAGTGGTTAGGCTAAAGTAGGACAGAAGCTAAGCTGTCGATGCAGATGGTGAAGCTCAGACGTCGCACACAGGTTGTCTGATCATCAGCCTGAAACAAAGCAGAGTTTAGAGAGTTTGAACGCGTTGAAGCAGTTTGAACAGCGTCAGCTCGGTTCTGATCAGCTGTGACGTTCAGGCTGCTTTGGATGCTTCTCAGGTAAAACCCAGATTCCTCTAACGAACACTCTTCCCCTCCAGTTTCCGTACTTCCTGTTCTTGTTGTTGTTGTTGTAGCTGGTTTTAGATGCCAAACTTTAAAAAGTCCAAACTTTTAAGTGGGTCTCCGGAGGATAAACGCCAGACAGGCGCCAGAATTTGTGCCTGCTTTTAAAAAGTGTCCGCCCTGCACTTTAGAGTCCAATTCTAAAGCTATGAATCTCAAACAGGCTCGGAGGGAAATCTCACTCTATACTGCTCAGACACCTTAAACACACACACACACACACGTCAGGATCACAGGCCCGGTTGAAAACAGCTTCACTAAGTGATTTCTGTGAAGCCGGCGGGGTGTTCAGACTGTGTTACTGTCACACCTCAATAACCAGCCGCCCTCCAGGAAGCAACGCTGCCAACGCCGTCATTACACTGCAGGAAGTTTGCAGCGGTCACCTGACAGCCGAGTTACTCTGTCAGTGTTTCACTTTGTACTCTGTTAGATGAAGAGTGACCCGAGCTGATGAACACTGAAACCAAGACGCAAAACAACTTTCCTCTGATGAACGTCTGTGACCTCCTGCTGATCCACGCTGACCTGTGATCAGGTGACCTGTGATCAGCTGACCTGTGATCAGGTGAACGGTGTCTCTGTCAGTCGTACGTCTGTTCTCACACTATGTAACTTTGGGCTCCGGGTCGGGAGAAGTACGTAACGCTTTACGGAGGAGGAGAGGCCAAAGATGACAAGTGTGATAAATAATTGATCAAATAAATTGATTAAAGGTGTCTTTACATAACCAAACCCTCCGCAGAGTGTGCACGGACATCAGCTGAACATTGGAGATTGAACCAACAACCTTCAGAACCAACCAGCAGCTTCTGTCGTCACCTTACGCCCCACATCTTCTGTCTCTTCTTGAACCAAACTAACTCTCCTCTCCATCTTCATCGTCTGACAATCATCTGAAGGAAGCTGAAACTAATCATGACCATGACACGCACAAACAGGAAGTGCTCTGACAGAAAAACCACTTCCTCTTTCAGCTGATTGTCACCTCGTTATGAACACGATAAAAGGTTCTTACATGAACCTTTCTAGTCTTTAGCCCAGTCAGAGCACTCGGGAAGCCTCGGGAGCCCAGGGACTCTTCACATGCCGACTGATTAGATGACCTGCTCCTGATCCCGAGGTTTTATCTCTTACAGTCGAGTTAATGAACACACACCGACACAGTGGGCAGCGTATGCGTGACATCACAGCGGTGCACGGGAATGCTGATGGGGAGCGGAGCTGGTGTCGTGCCAGAATGGGAGCTGGGCATTGTAACCGTGCTGAGCAGCCTCTATTGACATGATGGCAGAGGAGAAGAGTGAAGAGGATTTCTACCAGATGTGTGAATGTCACCCACATCCACAAAACCAAAACTGAGAGCTAAAGGCTAAAAAGCTCCACTGTAATGTGATTACAGTAACTTTGGATTGGAGTACTTTACAGACCATCAAACCTCACTATTGCTTCAACACCGACTGAAGACGAACGCTCGTCTCATCAGAGCTTCGAACACACTGCTGCTTTCTTTATAAAATATCCGGTTAGTGTGTGTGTGTGTGTGTGTGTGCTGCACATCATCCACCTCTCTGACCGACAGAAGAACCTTTTGTTCCACCTCTCCGGTCCCCAATTACTGTAATCTCCTTCCTCGGCTAATCCTGCAGCGCACAACTTTGAAGTGGCGCGCTTCATTGAACATCAAAGTTGTCTTCGCACACGTCTGCTCGCTCAAACAGTCGGAGATGACGGGCGAGCCCAAACACACACACACACACACACACACACACACACACACTCACTCACACACACACACACACACACACACACAGAAATACACACTGTGTGTTCGAATATGAACTCAGCACACTGTTCAGCTGCTGGAGACCAAACGTCTGACTACCACAGAAGAAGTGTGAATCTATAAGACTGTCTAAAACCTGGACGTAGTCTCTGAGACGTCCCCGCAGACTGTCTAAAACCTGGACGTAGTCTCTGAGACGTCCCCGCAGACTGTCTAAAATCTGTACGTCAGTAAGTATGTTGTAACCAGCTGTTGGAAATGTTCCTTTAATAACTGGACATATTGCTGAAAGTTCAGTGTGTTCAGTTTCTCGTCTCCACGTGTCACATGACAGGATGTAACAGCCAAGACGAAGAGGACATGGAGTGTGAAATTACTCTCCACTTTCAATTCATCCACCTCCACCGATCATCCCGTTGAGGCGGTTTGAGATCAGTAAATGTGAAAATCATTTCCTGCTGCACACACTGTCAAAGCCGATTGATTGTTCTACCTGTGTTAATTTAACAGAAGCTTTACTGTGTAATCAGAGGAAGAGTCTGAGGGAGAATCTGCTTCAACACGGACTGTAACTTCATTCTGTTCAGCTCCTGATGGTTCCTGCATCCAATGAACTCGTCTGGAGTTCAGCTCAGACACAACAGAGACTCAAAGTTTGATTTGATATTCAAAAGTTGATAGAAGCTCATTTTAGTCAAACATCATGCTGCCGTTAGCTCATGCTAGCTCAGTTTGTTAGCTGCTGCTGTTCTTTGACAGCAGAGAGGACAGGGTGATAATCGGGGCGAGCCACCACTGTACTTTGTGTTTAATGCTAATTAACAAGTGAGCATGTTACCATGATAATTGGTTCCAGCAGTGAGTCAGTCTCCATAAGTCCCCATGTTAGACAGCAGAAATAAACATGTTTACAGCCTGGTACAAAAACAGTTTTGGTCTCTGTAGCTAATTTCCCCGTTCATGGCAACTGTACTGAGGGTGAATTTATATACAACTCACCTGTTCACATTATATTAAGGCTTAAAGTTATGCAGGATTCAGAGCGTGGACGCTTTGATTGACAGGTGACAGTGTTGAACTCGGACGTTGCCGCACTGAGAAAATGAAGCAGTGGACTCAGCATGCGTTACACGTAATTCATGACGACTGCAAAGTATCAAACAAACACAGGACCTCGTCCGTTTCTTCACAGCGTGACTCTTCTGCACGGCTCCAACGAGAATCATTCATTAAAAAAAACAGGAAAGGTCACAGAGCGACTCCGGATGATTTTCCCGGAATAATGGCGCCGCCACTTTCTGCCTCACGAGTCATGCACAATGCAGAGAAAGGTCACGGAGAGCCTGAGGACTTAGCATGGCTAATATGTAACCAGGAATAAGCTGAACTCTGATGACGGACACGGGAAACACTTTTAATGAATACTTAGAGGAAGATCTGTGTGTTGAGGCAATTAGTGGAACTTCTGATTAACTGCAGGTTTCACCCACGCACTGACCTTTGTTACATTAGTCATCATGTACATATCAAAACTATAGGAGCTTCACGGAGGTCTAAATAAAGGACTCAGCTCGGCTGCGTTTGAATTATGGACCCTGAAACGTCAGATTTGAGCTCTCTGAGTTTTTCGCCTCTCCACATGTTCTGACCCACTTTCAAACTTTTAATCAGCTGATGTTTTAACTCGGCTACCCACGGGATCGACCACACGATCACAACCACAAGATCCGCCGGTCATGGACGCAGTAACTTCCAAACTCCAGGTTTTTCATCAATTATTCAAACTTTAGTCTGCGAGGCTTTTAGGTGATTCATTAATGAGATGAAGAATATCCACGTTTTATTAAAAAAACCCAATATGATTAAAAAAACAGAGAACGGAAAGTGGCTTTTATCCTCAAGAGGTGAAACAGTCTCTCAGAAAAGGAACTAAGTTAAAACCTCCCAGATTAAATGTCTAAAACCTGGATGTAGTCTCTGAGACGTCCCCGCAGACTGTCTAAAACCTGGACGTAGTCTCTGAGATGTCCCCGCAGACTGTCTAAAACCTGGACGTAGTCTCTGAGACGTCCCCGCAGACTGTCTAAAACCTGGACGTAGTCTCTGTGACGTCCCCGCAGACTGTCTAAAACCTGGACGTAGTCTCTGTGACGTCCTCAGAGACTGTATAAAACCTGGACGTAGTCTCTGTGACGTCCTCAGAGACTGTATAAAATCTGGACGTAGTCTCTGTGACGTCCCCGCAGACTGTCTAAAACCTGGACGTAGTCTCTGTGACGTCCCCGCAGACTGTCTAAAACCTGGACGTAGTCTCTGTGACGTCCCCGCAGACTGTCTAAAACCTGGACGTAGTCTCTGTGACGTCCTCAGAGACTGTCTAAAACCTGGACGTAGTCTCTGAGACGTCCTCAGAGACTGTCTAAAACCTGGACGTAGTCTCTGAGACGTCCTCAGAGACTGTCTAAAACCTGGACGTGGTCTTGCTATAGGCCAGGACTGTGGGATATTTCCCATGATGCACTGAGCTCCCGCTCCATGCTCTGCATGTTACTGACTCGGCTTCTTCCGGTAAGTCTGAGAAGTCTTTTGTCCTTCCTGTTGTTCCACTTCAAACATGGAGGATAATCCACTGAACACACCAGCAGAGTTAATGAGGGCGGTTTTGTTTCGGCTCCGGTCGGGCTCACTTCTCTGGACTTTAAATGTCAGCAGGCCGACAGACCGAGCCGGAGGTAAGAGGGATTTACTGTCGGAGTCTAAAGGAAGGAAGTGAGCGTGGATTAAACTGCTCTGAAGGAACAGCAACAAGTGCTGAGTGAGGGAAAGTAACTGCATTCATCACACATGTACTCTGATTACTGTCAGACTCAACTGGCCTGAAGACATCCGTCCATCCGTCCATCGATCCGTCCAATCACTGAGAGAGGACAGCGCCTATGATGACGTGATGCTGAGGATCGTTCAGGAAATCTTGAGCACTAACTGAGGAGGAACTTCAGGAGCAGCTCACTAATTCTGCTCATGAGCAAACCTACAGTCTGAGACACTCGAGATTTGACAGTTTTAGTTATTAAATGCAACTGTAGGGATGTCACTGCATGTTGTCTTCAGAGAGAAACAACCTGTGAGTTTTATCAGACACCAAAACTCTGCATGGAAAGTTAGAATTGTTTCAAGAACAGAAAAACATTTTTCATCCATTCAGACGTTTCAGGAGGCTGAAACAGGCTGAGAGCCGCAGACTGGAGGGTGGAGGATCTGGCACAGGAGAACAACAGGTGGAGCTCCACAGATCCACATTAAACTACAGACGGCAGCAACGCAGCAACAAACTGTCATGAAGACTGTTTCACATTTACACACAGCGGGAGAACAAATAAGTGTTTCTGTATCTGGTGAACGTCCAACTTCACACAGAAATAAACATTTCCCCGTTCATGACAACGGCTCTTCAGAAACCAGTCACAGAGACTACATCCAGGTTTTAGACAGTCTGCGGGGACGTCACAGAGACGTCCAGGTTTTAGACAGTCTGCGGGGACGTCACAGAGACGTCCAGGTTTTAGACAGTCTGCGGGGATGTCACAGAGACGTCCAGGTTTTAGACAGTCTGCGGGGATGTCACAGAGACGTCCAGGTTTTAGACAGTCTGCAGGGACGTCACAGAGACGTCCAGGTTTTAGACAGTCTGCGGGGACGTCACAGAGACGTCCAGGTTTTAGACAGTCTGCGGGGACGTCACAGAGACTACGTCCAGGTTTTAGACAGTCTGCGGGGACGTCACAGAGACGTCCAGGTTTTAGACAGTCTGCGGGGACGTCACAGAGACTACGTCCAGGTTTTAGACAGTCTGCGGGGACGTCACAGAGACTACGTCCAGGTTTTAGACAGTCTGCGGGGACGTCACAGAGACGTCCAGGTTTTAGACAGTCTCTGAGGACGTCATGGAGACTACGTCCAGGTTTTAGACAGTCTGCGGGGACGTCACAGAGACTACGTCCAGGTTTTAGACAGTCTGCAGGGACGTCACAGAGACGTCCAGGTTTTAGACAGTCTGCGGGGACGTCACAGAGACTACGTCCAGGTCTTAGACAGTCTCTGAGGACGTCATGGAGACTACGTCCAGGTTTTAGACAGTCTGCGGGGACGTCACAGAGACTACGTCCAGGTTTTAGACAGTCTGCGGGGACGTCACAGAGACTACGTCCAGGTTTTAGACAGTCTGCGGGGACGTCACAGAGACTACGTCCAGGTTTTAGACAGTCTGCGGGGACGTCACAGAGACGTCCAGGTTTTAGACAGTCTGCGGGGACGTCACAGAGACGTCTAGGTTTTAGACAGTCTGCGGGGACGTCACAGAGACGTCCAGGTTTTAGACAGTCTGCGGGGACGTCACAGAGACGTCTAGGTTTTAGACAGTCTGCGGGGACGTCACAGAGACTACGTCCAGGTTTTAGACAGTCTGCGGGGACGTCACAGAGACGTCCAGGTTTTAGACAGTCTGCGGGGACGTCACAGAGACGTCTAGGTTTTAGACAGGTGTGAAACGAGTTATTTGTTTGGGGTTGAACATTCATACCTGAATGGTCATATCTGATTTTGTTTTGTGTTGTAAGAGAAGAAGAAGAAGGAATAACTTGGAGGACTGAAGTTCAAAGTCAGAAACTTTCTCTGAACTCTTTTATTGCTTCTGTTCACAAAGACGGCGGATTTCAATCTCACGTTTTTCAATTTGTTTCTCCACATTGAGAAGATTTCTTGCTGGCGAACACTGAAATTTAATTTGAACACTGAGGATGAATGTAAAGTGAGGAGAGGAGCGCGGCCCCACTCTGTGATGCTTCCTGATAACTTTAAACTCCTGATCCAGCTCGGATAAACTCCTCCTGCTCAACCACGAAAAGCAATTTATGAGATAAAACATGTTCGCTTTATATTAAAACACCAACCAGTTCACTGATGAAACAGGATCCTGACTGAAGTTCTCTGAGTTCACAACCGTGTGACAATAAAGATTTTTTCATGAGCAGCACATCCTCCAACAACATCCTCCTCGCTCTCTTCTCCTCTGCCATGAAGTGCACGGAGGCTGCTGAGACAGGTTACATTGCCCAGCTCCCGTTCTGGCACGACACTGGCTCTCCACCCTGTAAACCTCCTCTTCGTCCTGGTGGTTCAAAGCTCCTGTGGTACAAACACTGACACTCCTCCGGTGCTCAGAGCTAAAAGTTCGAGCAGTCCAGCTAACAAACTGAGCTAACAGCAGCTACAGCTGTCAGCAGTTTACTTCACTGTCCATCAGGAAACCCTGTAAATCAGAGAGTTGAGGCTGACCTGTGACCCTGATCAGCTGAATCAGTGCTCGATGTTCTTTTTTTCAGAATCGTAAAAATGTTGAAAGTCGACTTCAAAAGCAGAAACTTTGATTTCAGTTTCACTCTTGCAGCAGTTTTAATCAGTAAATAATTTACAGTTTAATTAATGTCCGATGACTAAAATATGACACCATTTAACGGAACGTTCATCAAAAGATGAAGATTACGGCTGGATTTAAAAGTGGTCAGAAGAAGAAGGCGTGACGGAGAGGAGGCGTCCGAGCCGGCCGACTGTGTCTCATTAATTCCCTTTTTACTCTCAGATAACGAACGCTCTCCTCACCGAGCTGAATAAATTACGGTTCTCTGCACGCTGAGTTGTGAATGAAGCCCCGATAACACGCCTCTCTCTTGCTTCCTTCCTTCCTTCCTTCCTTCCTTCCTTTCCTCGGCGGGGAAGGTGAGGTTGAAAGGTTCAGGAGAAGATTTCATTTTCTCTGTAGATACACATGAAAAAATAATGAGACATCTTTGTGCGCTCTGACTTTCATTAATAAAACAGCAGCTCAGCGTGGGAGCCGGAGAAAAAGGAACAAGATTGGATCTTTAAGTTATTATTGAAGCAGCCGTATTCTCGCACACGGCCGGGTTAATGTGGAAATGTGATTCATTTGACATTAACTTGATTATTGGTGCCGCAGTTTAACATCAGCTCCGTCTGTTTCACCTGACAGCTAACCGGCTCCTCTTCACATATAACTGCAGTGTACATTACAGCCTGATTAAAGCCTTTGTTTCCTCAAGTGTCTTTATGTTTGAACTGTGAATGAGTAATCCTCTGCACTGTAAGAACATTATAATACGGCAAATAACGCTCACCCTGAGCCCGACGTTTCCCATAATCCCTTTAAATTCCCCCTCAGTCACTTCACAGATTAAAAAGTGGCTCCGTGTTTGAGTTGAGTGACATCGTCCGCCTCCGCTCCCCATTTACATACACGCTGAATCTACATCATCTATCTGATGTTATTCAGTTTGATTTATATAACGTCAGTTCATGATAAAAGTTACTGTATGTCAGGACACTTACACAGCAGGTCTACACTGACCTCCTTTAATATTAAACCAAGCATTGTTGGTTAAATCAAACCATCTCCTCTTCGTGTGTGTGTTCCATGTTCTGCAGTTTGTACTATAACGAGCAAACCAGCAGCGTGTCCCTTCAGTGGGTCATCATATATTTACAGGTGTATAAAAACATTGTGGGGCTGTATAAAATATCCAGGAACAGAACTGCCGTCAGTAACCTTCTGACCCGAAAGCTTTTTATGGAGAACTGTATGTTTTCTACTCGAGGCGGACCGGACCGTGTCCACAGTGTCACCTCACACAGTACAGTACCAGTGACGCAGCACAGAGCGCCATAAGTGTTCCTTTGTGATTCAGGCAGAAAACTGAAGAGAAATAAACATAAAAATAATGATTTTAAACTAACAAGTCAAATAGAAGTTGGTTGCAAACTGGGCTGGATGAGCATCGATGTGTGCGGGCCAGTTTTAACAAAATAAAGTCAATTAAAGTCAACATTTTTGTTGTAGGTAGTTGTTGAATAAAACATGTCAGACCTCCTCATTAGGAGACGTCCTGACGTCCTGTCCATGTGAATCACCGTCTCCATGATCAGAACCTCGCTCGCCCACTCTAATCTCCTCTCTCAGGGTGAAGAGCTCCTCGTCATCTCCTCTGCTGCTCTGATCGCTCGCTCATTAATGCCTTCCCTCGACTCCTCCTGTCCCGTATTTTGTTCAACACTCTAATCTCCTCCTGGATTTCGCTCTCCTCTCCAGGCTCGCCTCCAGGCCCTCGGACTGTCTCCTCCAGCTGTCGGAGCTGTGGACTCGCACTGAGAGCTGTTCATCTGGATCTAAAAAGGCCCCGAGGTCGCATAAATGATGGCGCAGAGCTGCAGCTGAGGATACCCGAGGGCTGGAAAAACCCCGACAGGGCGTTTATGTTGAGAAATGTCAATGTGAAGAATCTGTCTGGTGATGTTTTAGATTCAGACTGCAGCCTCTTCTTTACATTACAGCCCCAGTATGGAAGCTGACATGAAAATAACATGTTGATGCTACACTGACTTGTTAACGTGAGCGCAGAGCATCGAGGGAGTGTTGGTGTTTGTACCACGGCTGTTTTCACAGGCCGTTGTTGTGCCAGAACCCGAGCTGGGCGAGCGGGCAACGTAACCGGGTTCTATGGACATGATGGCAGAGGAGAAGAGAGCGAAGAGGACGCTGACGGAGGAAGCTAAGAAGAGAAAAGGATAACGGTAAATCACAGCTGAGCCCAGCATCGATGGCGACAGCATCCGTGTGTGCGGCGACAAATCTGAAGAGAACATGGTGAAATATTATTTCTATGTTATATTTATATAATATTTAGTCTGAATGGAGAGGAAGCATCAAACCGTCAGACCGGCTCGTCTCATCTCATCTTCTTTAAATCATTAAACAGAAAATCATCCAACGGACAGAGCTGATTGAGCCTAATGTACCTTCCTGTGAATTAATCACCTAAAATCAGTCTGTAATTAAAACCAGCGGCCCTCGATGAAGAGGCCACGCTGCGAGGACAGCAGCTCGTTTACAGACCAACAACAACAAATATTTAAAATTATTAATGAATCATCAGAAAATGCAGCAGCTGAACGAGCTTAATGTGGCAGAACAAGGTTTAATCAGCTAAAACTAAATCAGAACGACGTGAAATGAAACCTAATTAAAGGTGGATTCAATCAGAGCGTCTGTCCAACGTCACAGCTTCACTGTTCAGACTCAACATGAGGCGTAGCTGCTTTCTTAGTTATAGGTGGGAGACTTTAAACATCACACGCAGCGGTTACAGTGTCGTGTTCTGTCGCGGTGAGCAGGTTCTTTCTTAGATATTCATCCGACACCAGACCTTTGTCTCCCGTCTCCGTCTGTCTCATCGTCTCTGTTTAAATCTGAGGACAGACCGGAGCTTGAATTATCCAAACAGCAGCTCCTCTGCGGGGGAAGAGCAGCAGTGCAGCACTAATCCACCCTGACAGGAAGTGCATGCGGTAAACAGTGAGACACATTAAGACACATTAACTCCACGCAGCAGTCGCACAACTTCAATAATGAAAAAGCTTCTGGAGTTACACTGATTGTTTAAATATGATCACGTTATTCTTCTGAAGTGAACTCTGAGGTTTACACACAAACACTCAGCTCCCAACTGGCCTGCTGCTGAGATCATCTGTCATCAGGCGTCTACCGACTGCTCACCAGGAAAAGCCAGGACGTCAAGAACAAGCCGCCAGGAAGAGCGAAAGCTGAGGTGGCAAAATGCCCAAATGTAAACTCATGTGATTCACAGAAGAGGCTTTAAAACCGCGAAGACATTCTGATCCGTTCAGTCCAACCACCTCCAGGAGAGCCGCGCGGTTCAGCTCGACCAGCTGAAGTCAGAAGATCTCTGAAGACCACTGAGCAGCTTCCACAAGAAAGTCCAACTCAAACTGTGAAGGGAAGCCAACACTGAGGCACAAACTGCAGTTCCTCTAACGTCCACCTGAGGCTGGCTCCAGAACTGAGTCAGTCTCCATAAGTCCGACAGCAGGAATAGAGGTAGGATGTCACGGTGGACCTGGGAACACTGTTTGAGTCAAGGTGTTGATCCAGATACAAACATGAACTGTTCAGTTCAGAAACTCATCAGCTGACATGTTCTCCATTTTGTCTTCTGTGCCCTTTGCTGTGTTCTGTGCTCCGACCCCTCAGACAGACTTTAACACACGATAACATATTCATCATTTCATCATTTCATCATTTGTCAGGAAGCAATCCTGTTACGTGTATCTGCTGTTTGATCCATCTCTCTGAAGTGGAACCAGAAGCTGCTCTGATTTGTTTCACTGGGAACATTTCGTGTTTGGTGGTTACAGTTTGGTTCCAGGCACAGCGATTCATTCAGGGACATGTGGATCTTCTGGAAAGCAGCTAATTAGAGTCTGAATGAAGCTGCTGCGAGGAAGTTTTCTCCTTTAGGCTCCAAGTTTTCCTCTTTATACGCTGAAACACAGCGAGGCTGATCATCTGTAACACGTTAGAAACAGAAGTTTTAAAGAAGGAGCTGAAAGTAACAGAGTTTCCTCGAGGACGAGGCGCTCAGAGAAAAAGCAGCTGACCTCGAGGACGTTTTAAAGGCTCGCCTTTAACAACGTTTATTTTATAGGTCGCACGTCTCTGTTTGTCATGAACGAGGAAATTAATCGTGAAGTTAGAGAATAAACTCAGGCAGTTTTATTCACCAAATTAATTTCTGGGGTTTTACCACGTTTTGAACTTGGTAGCTAACGAGCGGCTGCTATAATTCAGACGGTCAAATTTATTTTTATTATGCTCGATGCTGCTGATTCTGAACGAGACGCGTCGCTGTGACAAACTAAACGAGCAGCTGAATTTCAGTAGAATTCATCGTGTTAAAGGTTAAATTAATACAACATCTCAACCCGCAGGAGGCGGTCCACAGAACAAAGCATGAGCAGACTCCCGCGTCGATAAGCTCCCCAGAGCCGGATTCTCTCGGGATGGGTCGCTGCCGGTCCCTGAACGCGAGCCTGCTGCTCCATTTTTCTGCTAAATTAGGAGGCGACGGAGAGAAGGCGAAGAAGCCGAGGGGAGGAATTCAGTTCTGGGGCTTTAAAGGAAATTTGGTGAGGCAGCATAATTTGAAAACACCACCCAGAAGGTGCTGAGAAATGACTTTAAAATGAGTCTACAGGGTTAATCGTGGTGTTTGCAGCTCTTCCCCCAGAGAGGGAGTCACCTCCTTCAGCAGCACTCTCCGTCACCTTCAATCAATCCTGATCAGTCCACAGGTGGACGGGTCACGTGACGGCGTACGAGAGCAGCTTTTAAAGTGTTTACCAGGCAGAGAGCCCATTCAGACCAGCTGAAAGGTTTCCAGAGAAACATCTGTCTCCATGGTGATCCGAGCTAGTAAAGCGAGTCCAAGCCACATGGCTGCATCTCTGCTTCTTCTTCATCCTCCTCCCATGAGGCCTATTTTTACCTTTATGTGCAGGACAAAGCTGCAACAACACATCCGAGCGAGGCTGTTACTGCACCTCCAGGACCGCAGCACGCCGCAGCGTGTAAAACACACCGCCGGGGCGAAGGAGTCCAGGCGGCTGTGAAACTAAAAGCGAGAGGGCGGGAAGGTGTCGGCCCCCGCCAGACCGAGCAGAGTGAAGCAAAAGGACGGCAGGAAGACGAGGTCGACCGGTGCAACCTTCTGCATGAGCGCTCGGCTTCACAACACATTAGGAACTCAGGATTCAGTGTGTGTGTGTGTGTGTGTGTGTGTGTGTGTGTGTGTGTGTGGAGGCTTGGAAGACCAAAAAATGGTCGAAATTCACTCAAAGTACAGCTCGCTTTAAAAATTCAGAACCACAAGGGATTCTGGGAAGATGAAGCAGCAGATATGCAATTAAACCAAAGATAGTCTAAAACTAGTCTCTGTGACATCCTACAGACTGTCTAAAACCTGGACGTAGTCTCTGAGACGTCCCCGCAGACTGTCTAAAACCTGGACGTAGTCTCTGTGACGTCCCACAGACTGTCTAAAACCTGGACGTAGTCTCTGTGACGTCCCACAGACTGTCTAAAACCTGGACGTAGTCTCTGAGACGTCCTCACAGACTGTCTAAAACCTGGACGTAGTCTTTCTTCAGAGGATGTTGTGTTTCATGGTTACAGATTATTTCTGTGTAATAAAAGTTTGCAGCAGTCGATGTAACTCATCATCCTCCAAAGATGTAACATTTCATTTGTAGCTAAACGAGCTCATAATGTGTTTTTCACATCAGCACATCCATCATGGAGAAATATAAAAACAGAAGCTCACCAGACGACGTGTGCTGCAGCTGACGGATAACAGAACCATGCCCGCCAAAATAAAAGCATGAGGACTGGCTGTTTGAAAAGAAGAAAGGAAGAAGACGATTAGAGAAGAAGGAGAGGTGACGATGCTCAAACTGACTGATACTAAACAAACAGGAAGTGTACTTCTTCATTATAAGATGTTTGTCTGGAAATCAAAGTGATGCATTAGTTCTCTGAGCTTTAGCAGCGAGGACGTCGCAGAGAGCAACAAGGAAAACCTTCATCCAGCTCTCGTTTAGCACTGACGCGTTTGCGTTGATTAAATCAGCTGCTGGCCTCGATGAGGACAGACAGCAGAGAGGAGAAGAAGAGGACGACAGGACGGAGGCTGGAAGAGAGCCTCATGACATACCAACGCTTCAGACTGATTTAATGTGACCTGGCAGATGACTGAAGGCCTCACCTGTCCGACAGGAGAGAGAAAACACATCTGTAGATCTCTACACCTTTTATCCTGGGGGGGGGCCGTCAGCCACCAGCGAGGACAGATGAAGACAAACGGAGGAGGAGAGGAAGCCATCATGACTCTCATTAATTCTGCAGCACTGCCCGGAGCTTGCATGAACGCCACCAGACGGTTCAAGGGACAGATTTTCAGTTTGTTTCCTCACTGTCAAGCAGAGACGCTGCAGACAAACATAAACGTCCAACCCGAGCAGACAGTTTGCTGCATCCCACGAGGCAAATTAACAATCAGCCCAAATACTCACAGCTGCAGCTCATTCCAAACAGCAGACGCTGATACAGGTCTTTAAACTGTACGATACATCAGGGCCGCCTCACACTGCTCAGACGACTGCACGTCTGTGAGCTAGGACAGAGTTAGGGAAGGTTGAGGACAATCAACAGATGCATGTAGACGGACACAGGACACAAACTGCAGACCAGACATGCCAACGTGAGCTAAATGCTAACGATATTCTCACATGCAAAATCAGCAGATTCAAATTTTTAACTGCAGTTCCTCTAACGTCCACCTGAGGCTGGCTGCAGAATGAGTCAGTCTCCATAAGTCCCCATGTTAGACAGCAGAAATAAACATGTTTACAGCCTGGTACAAAAACAGTTTTGGTCTCTGTAGCTAATTTCCCCGTTCATGACAACTGTACTGAGGGTGAATTTATATACAGCTCACCTGTTCACATTATATTAAGGCTTAAAGTTATGCAGGATTAAGAGCGTGGACGCTTTGATTGACAGGTGGGTGTCGTTACAGAGAAACCAGGCTTCATTCAGCCCGCCTCAGCTCCACCCATGCGCCACCTCTTTAACCCTTTTTGGATCAGCCAGCGGAGGCAGGACTGCCAAGAAGGTTTTAGACAGTCTGTGGCTGCAACGCCTGATTTGATCTGAATAGCCTTATTGTGATTGGCTAACAAAACCACATATAATAGTTATTTTTTCTAGACTGGGGTACAAAAAGAATCAAATGTGCCGTTTGATACAACCTCATATTGGGTTTCAGTTTTCTGATACGCAGCCTTGGCATCGATCTTCTCATCAAACTTCGGTTCAGTAAGGATCTTCATGCAGGTCACCGCGGCAGGTTGTGACGATCACAAACAGCCTGCTGGCCTTTTCTTTGTTCTTCAGTCTTGCTCAGAGTGCAGCGTGTTGATTACTAAATTACATCCGTTCAGAAACACTAATTTCGATGGACGGTTGCCATGGAGCCACAGTGACCTCATAACCGCTGTGGACGAGCCTCATTAGAGTTATTATTTTAACAAGTCTGTGCCGCCGCGTTCGATGTTACGAGAGCGAACACTTGAAAACAGAAACAGTGCTCGAGACGTGGAAGCAGTCCTTGAAACGTCCAGTCCTCATCCTGCCGTATTTATTTAACCTGCCTCATTCTCGTTGTCTTCCCTCTGTTTCCCGCCTCTTCATCTTCCTCCTCTCGATGTGTGTGTGTGTGTGTGTGTTTTTTTAAATGAATTACCTCCCAATGTCGCCATGCTGATTACAATGCATGTCTGTAAATCAGCTCTGGCCTCGGACCAACGTGAGAGAAATCCAATTTTTGAGCGAGGACAGGCTGCTATTACTTTAATGGATCTCAGTGTGTGAAGAGTCAAAGAATGAAGGTGATGTCCGAGTAACGGATGAGGAGGAGGGAATGTGAGAGAATCAGAGAAATGTTGAATCACTGCGCTCTAAATGTCCTTATTAACATTTCACTGAATATATTTCCAGGATTTATACTCAACAATTATCTGAAGGAACATGGACAGATATGAGCTGCTGCTGTAAAGTTTTACTGTTATAATATTTGGACATTCTCATGTTTGATTCATGCCGACTGTTCGTTCCCAACCTTCTTTCATTTAGGAATCTTCGACGGTGAACTGAGGGGAACTCACTGAGGATTTGAGTCCAGGTGGGTCATGTTCAAAGCCTCTGCTGTTGAGGAGTTGTGGTCAGAAAGTCATGGTGGCAAACTGAAGGTGAAGGAGGCCGAAAGGGCAGAAAGTCACCGTGAGTCTGGATAGGCTGGAACTTTGGTGGACGCAAAATCCCTGAAAGGAGTTTGAGGTGACTGTGACTTTTGGTCGGTCTCAAGGAAGTTCTAGCAAACAGTAGTGCTGACCTGGACGAGCAATGGAAAGAGCTCCCATCTATTATTGTTCTTTCAGGCCTAGGGCAGACAAGGCAAGACTGACTGTGAAGGTGGCGTTATTTTAATAAATCTACAAAGACTAAGACTAAATGAAAGGAGTTGTTGGTTGGCAAAGAAACACTGATGGGTAATCAGACAGTCTTGGGCTGACCTGATTATTCTGAGTCTCAAAGGTTGACAACCTCTGCTCTGCTCTCTGGTCTAATTTTGAAATGTGGACCTGACAGGGGATCTCCAAAATAACCGGCACTCATCCTCGTCACTTAGAGCCGTGTTTGCATTTTAAAAATATATATTTTGCTTGTTAGGATAAATAAACAGTAGACGCTGCTCGCTAACTCTCACAGGTCATGATGCTATAAATGTCTGCTGCCTCCTGAGAGAGCTGGAATGACATGAGAGAAAGTTTAGACTAAACTTAGAAGAGAACAGTTTTGTCTATTCCTGCCCTGAGCTGAAGAGACGCGGTGTCCATAACGCCTCGATAAACATCTGGGTAACCCCCAGATATTAAATACACTGTGGTACATCCACAAAAATAGATTTCACTGTCCTGAAACACAAAGAGACTTTTTAATTTTACTTAAAGCAACATGACAGTGAAGTACACTGCTGCCAACTGTAGCTGCTGTTAGCTAATGTTAGCTCAGTTTGTTCACAGTGAGTAACATTAGCTGGCTGCTGTGTCTTGTTGCTGTCATTTAATTACAAACAGTGACTGGTTGATTCACACTCGTTCAGTCGACTATAATAAGAAAACTGAGCGGTCTAAATAAAAAATAAGTCAATCGAGCAAGACCAGACAATTAATCTCCATCGAGTTTACCCCAGCGACCATGACAACACACACACAACATACAGCACATACACTGGAACACACATGTGTACATCATCTTCACTTATTTATGTCCACAGAGACGTTAAACTCTTCACCTCTGCACCGACAATATTAAAACACCTGCTGTGAAACCAGAAAAGGACGAGCGAGCGAGTGTGTTGCTTATTAATCCGTCCTCTCTCGCTCTGAAAATAATGAGCAGCAATTAGGTGTTGGTGATCACATGGTGGGGGGTCAAGAGGAGGTCACAAGATGATTCAACTGTCGTCATCGACATCGACAGAGAGGAGAGAGAGGGGGGAGCTGAGCCGAGCCTCCAGCCCTTCAAACCCCGGAGCTGCCTTCCCATTCAGGCCGGCTCTGAAGGGGAAGCTGCTCGGAAATGGGTTCGGCTTTGATGCAAAGCTCTGTGGATTTATGTCAAATTGGGCGTCCATCTCAGGAGCTCGCACACATACACACACCCTAACACACACACACTCCAGGCTGGTTTGTCTTATCCGATGCTCTAATGAATCAAACGTGCTTTATCCTCCTCTGAAGCGCCGTTTAGTCTGGAAGAGGCCTCGGAGGACGAACAGGGATGAGATCTAAAAGCAGAGCCTGCCGAGGTCGTATGGAAACACACACACACACACACACACACACACAGAAACACAGAACACACACACACTGAAACACACACACATTATGATGGCATGTCCTATTAGCTCAGCTGTGGGGGAAGTGTCTCTCTCTTTTTAAAGAGCCTCAGCTCCCAGAGGGCTGAAACACTCCTTCACTATAAAGAGAGGCAGAGGGATGGAGCGATGTGTTGGATGGAGCATTGTGTTGGATGGAGGGATGTGTTGGATGGAGCGATGTGTTGGATGGAGCATTGTGTTGGATGGAGGGATGTGTTGGATGGAGCGATGTGTTGGATGGAGCGATGTGTTGGATGGAGGGATGTGTTGGATGGAGCGATGTGTTGGATGGAGGGATGTGTTGGATGGAGGGATGTGTTGGATGGAGCGATGTGTTGGATGGAGGGATGTGTTGGATGGAGCGATGTGTTGGATGGAGGGATGTGTTGGATGGAGCATTGTGTTGGATGGAGGGATGTGTTGGATGGAGCGATGTGTTGGATGGAGCATTGTGTTGGATGGAGCGATGTGTTGGATGGAGCATTGTGTTGGATGGAGGGATGTGTTGGATGGAGCGATGTGTTGGATGGAGCGATGTGTTGGATGGAGGGATGTGTTGGATGGAGCGATGTGTTGGATGGAGCATTGTGTTGGATGGAGGGATGTGTTGGATGGAGCGATGTGTTGGATGGAGCGATGTGTTGGATGGAGCGATGTGTTGGATGGAGGGATGTGTTGGATGGAGGGATGTGTTGGATGGAGCGATGTGTTGGATGGAGCGATGTGTTGGATGGAGCATTGTGTTGGATGGAGCGATGTGTTGGATGGAGCGATGTGTTGGATGGAGCATTGTGTTGGATGGAGGGATGTGTTGGATGGAGCGATGTGTTGGATGGAGCATTGTGTTGGATGGAGGGATGTGTTGGATGGAGGGATGTGTTGGATGGAGGGATGTGTTGGATGGAGCGATGTGTTGGATGGAGGGATGTGTTGGATGGAGGGATGTGTTGGATGGAGGGATGTGTTGGATGGAGCGATGTGTTGGATGGAGGGATGTGTTGGATGGAGCGATGTGTTGGATGGAGGGATAGATAGACGTTGTTGCGTCACTCGATTCAGGCTGTTGTTTCTTTGTGTTTTTGGTTCTTAGAGAACAGCTTAGTAATTGTAGATTTCATTTAGATAGTTTTAGATAATTTTGGTTTTATTTATTTTGTTGCTTGCTTGCCTTTTGTTTCCGTCTGATAACCTCTGTTTGTTATATTGATAAATAATAAGTAACTTTGTTTTCATCAAAATCAACTGGGTCATGTTGCTTCAGTTTGGGTAAAACACGTCACCAAATCATAAATGTGAGTCGCAATGTGTCCTGATACAACCTTATAAAATGTTTGACTCTGAGTTACAGCGGCTCTGTTCACACAGGAGGACGGTTCATGTTTGTTCCTGATAAGACTGCAGAGTTTTTGAACAACTTGTAATCAATGGGACTGATTAAACTGAGACCTCAGACACAGGTACAACAACATATTATGTTTGTGTTGCAGCTTTTTTCTCAAATAAAGAACCACATAAATGAAATATGCGTACAAGCAAATAAATATTTAGTTCTTCAGTGTGTCTACAGGCAGATCTTCATATTTTCTATGATCAGAGACAACAAAGTACCGTGAGCTGTACTCAGTCAGATCATAGCTGACACAACTGTTAGCTAAGCTAACACGCTGTGGTCAACAGACATGACTCAACGTTTTTTCTAAAACATCTGACGGCTGCTGAAAGTTATCACTTCCTGCAGAGTCACAAGCCGAGGCTCATAATCTGATCTCAGATCAGACGCCTCAAACACTCTGGGTGGGCAAGGAGAGATATCAAGGAAGGAGGAGAGGAAACATGATGAAGGAAGAGGCCTTCATCGCTCCGTCCTTCCCCCTCGCTGCCAGTCTGTCATGTTCAAATGTCCAACTTCACAGCCTGGTCTTTCAGTGTGTCTCACCTGCCTCACTACCACACCTGAGTCCCATCAACCAATCACCTGCACAGGATGAATGACTGACTCACCCTCCGTCCATTCTGCACCTCCTCCTCCTTTAATAAACTGTTCTGCTCTCCTGGCTCATCCCGGGTACTTTCCCAGCACCTGAACTTTAAAATATCATAACTGATATCTGTATTGTGGGAACAGAGGGGCCCTCCAACAGGTCCTGATCCAGCCGGAGGCCTCACAGGGTCTAAAAACAGAGCCCCCCCCCACCCCTCTCTGCATGAAGACAGACTCTTTCATCAGCTGACATCAGATCCTGCTGATGATGAAAGGCCAAAACTAGCACTATAGCTGCCTTAGCTGAAAATAGCACCGCTCCAATTAGCCCGCCGTCGCCCCCCCAGAACAACTCTGTCAGAGAGACGAGAGCTCTGATGCCAAGTTGGGACTCTGCCACGTCCTGCTAATGGACGAGTCCACAGAAAATATGAAGACAAAGGTCAGACGACGCCGAGTCGATGAGAAAAGGAAAAATGTTTGAGATCTGAATCTTAAAACATGACACAGCACTTTAAACAAAGCACAGTTCAGTGTAGACGATGTTACAAAGAGGAGATTCGTTTGCTCAGGTTTCTAACGTATCCGTTAGCTGGTCTGCTTCCCAACGTCAGATCTGCCTCACAGTGAAGCTCATTCATCTCCACCTGCACAGAGTCGAATGGAGTCTGTGGGTCAGCATGAACGTCCGACATCTGTCACAGAGGTTTGTCTGCAGAACAACAAGAGGAGGCGACCAGGCTCAGCAGCCTCTGTGGACATCATGACAGAGGAGAGCGAAAGCTGCTCAAAGATGAAAATAGTTCCCTCTGAGCTGGTCTGAACAGAAACACTGAAATAACTCACATCTCTTCATGTTTACGGCTCGGTCCGGTTCACAGTGAGTCATCACAGTCATTAAATACCAAACGCTGCACGAGGATAAAAACAAAACAAAACACAGCGTCCTGTCTGAAAATAGTGAGGCAGACTTTCTGTGTGTGTCTGTCACTGTCAGTGACTCTCATCATTAACTCACGTGTCTCTGAAGCTTCAGATAATTAAAGAATCTTTTCTTTGAAATCACAAATTAGCAAACTGTGAATATTATCAGGTGAACACCAAACGAGGAGAGACTGTCCTGGATATTTACTGATGTTACGATAGACAGTGTCCAGTCTAACAGTGAACACAGCAACAGAACCTCTGAACCAGCAGTGTCCAGTCTAACAGTGAACACAGCAACAGAACCTCTGAACCGGCAGTGTCCAGTCTAACAGTGAACACAGCAACAGAACCTCTGAACCGGCAGTGTCCAGTCTAACAGTGAACACAGCAACAGAACCTCTGAACCGGCAGTGTCCAGTCTAACAGTGAACACAGCAGCTTGCTGAGCTGGTTTTCTTGCTGGGTTTGGCTCCTCACATCTTGGGCTGATGTGGATGTAACATTATTCCCTGATGGTCTCAGAGGCTGTGCTCGGGCTCGGTCCGGTTGCTGAGCCCGGTATGTTGTCTGCTTAGCAAGTGGTTAGATTAAAGCTGTGTCCATCACACAGTGTGTAAATCACAGAGAGTTGAAGCTGAGCAGTTGGAGGACATCAGGGGGAAAACATATATTTTGTATAAAACCTGATCCAGTTTGACTTCATGCTGCTGATAATGAGCACACGGCTTCACAGTAACTGAAGTTTGAAAAACATATTTTTGTTGTGCTGAAGGTGACTGAGGAGCCCGAGGCAGCAGAACAGATACAATAACTGTCATTCTGAGACGTCTGAGCTGAAAAACAAAAACGTCCTTCAAAGGAGGGAGAGAGAGCGGCGTCTTGGTTACTAACAGGACTCTGAATCTATCAGACTCACGTCTCTAAACTTTCTTCTCAAACTGTCGTCTCACCATCGTGTGCTCGGCGTGTTAATGCAAAGTGATCAGCGACTGCAGCACGAGGAAAACTCCAAGTGCACGCAGAGCATCATTTTATTTATGTGGCGTCTCCTCAATCTGCTGACCAATCAGAGAGTCGACTGAAGATCAGGGACGACTCACAGCTTCACAAAATGATGCACACAGTCTCTGTGACTGTCTAAGATCTGGACGTAGTCTCTGACTACTTGATATTTATGTTTAATTAAATTCTAATAAAAATGGGATATAAATTAATTTAAAAGCTACAAACTGGTTCAAAAAATAAATATTTATAGATACACGACTTCATATTTATGATTTTAATTCCAATAATAATAATCTTAATAGTAAATCCTCAGTCAGGGATGTTCCTCAGCCTTAAAAGATGTTTACTGTTCGCTGTGTTCAGTCTAGCTGAGCCTCGTTCATATTCATCAATATTCAGCGCACTGACATCCAACACTGGAGCTACATTAATTTTTAATCTGACTGATCATCCTCTGTAAGAGTATAATCTGTTGGAAGGCTGAGAGCTGGAAAGAGTTCTGAAATCCAAACTGAGCGAGACGTTCCTGGCAGAGACGGTCGCAGTGCGGCGATGAAAGTCTTCAGGCTGAGAGCCGAATCCCCTCCGGACAATGTGAGGATGAACCACCGCGTCATGGTTTTATGATGTCTGATGGAGCCGCGAGATGAACGGCTGATTTACTGTTTCTGCTGGAAGAACTTTCTCTGCTTTGAATTATTGATCCTCTGCATTTCTCTGAATGATACTCAGAGCTGAAGGTCGAGGAGTTTACGGGAGGCAATTACTGCACCTGGTGCCCCCGTGGCAGATAAGACATGATAGTGCCCCTTAGACTTCTGTTGGAAAAAACGTGGTGCAACGCCAAGCAAGCTGACCTCAGAGTGTCCGTAATGTTAAAGTCCTGACCTCTGTGTTGTCGAGAGTTTAAGTTGTAACCAGAACCTGAAATATACATCATCGTGTTGATATCTACGATTTTATTTTGGCGGGTTTCCACCCAGTTTCCTCTAAAGATGTCTTAAATCGTTACAATCTGGAGTTCGCACTGGATCCAGAAAAGCCCCAGCCAAGGTTTGAACCTTCGTGTTGTGAGGCAGACCACTGCACCACCGTGCCGCCCCATGAAGGATGATGATGTTTATTAAGGTGCTCCAAAAACACCAAAAGCTACCAGGACAGTATTAATGTTCCCTGAAGCTTTCCTGTACGCTAACGGGAGGTAAAATAACAGTTTTCTGTTAATATTCATGATCCCCTGAAGATCAAACCTGTTTTCCTGACCTCCTTTAAACGCCCACGGCTCCAACAGAAGAACTACAAACTGAGACGCCTCCTCTGTATCTCCTCTTTGCTGCTTGCAGCTCGTCGAGCTGTATCTGGGTTAAAGATTTCAAACAGCATCTCCGACGTCTCTGAACTGAAGACGTCAGGATGAGTAAACAGTCCTGACTCCTCGTGTTCGTTTGTTTCAAAGACAAACAGATCTACAGAGCGCCGCCGCGACCGCCGCGACCGCCGCCTGAGGTTACCATCCACGAGCAGCACGCACAGGAAGAAGAGAAGAAGACAGGAAACTTGTTGGAAAGTGTTGCAGTGTTCGGAGACTATGTGTGACACCACCAGACCCGAAAACACCAGAACAGGGGCGAAGCCAGCTGTCCCACAATGCACTGCAACGAAACTACTCTGTTGGGACATCACAGAGACTACGTCCAGGTTTTAGACAGTCTGTAGGACGTCACAGAGACTACGTCCAGGTTTTAGACAGTCTGTAGGACGTCACAGAGACTACGTCCAGGTTTTAGACAGTCTGCGGGGACGTCACAGAGACTACGTCCAGGTTTTAGACAGTCTGCGGGGACGTCTCAGAGACTACGTCCAGGTTTTAGACAGTCTGCGAGGACGTCACAGAGACTACGTCCAGGTTTTAGACAGTCTGCGAGGACGTCACAGAGACTACTTCCAGGTTTTAGACAGTCTTTGGGGACGTCACAGAGACTACGTCCAGGCTCAGGGAGGGTCGGGGGCCCGATGAGACGAATGTGTGTTTATACGGTGGATGAAATCTCGTCCTCTCCTGTGGCGCTCTGGGAGATGGAGTCGTGTATCTTCAGAGCGGCAGACTTTGTCACATTTCGAGATGCATTTTTAATCACGGTGCAGTGTCTCGGCTCGCCAACCTCAGCACAGAAAAACACCCGGGTCAGCAAAGAGCGCTGGCTGCACGCTCTCCGTGGAAAATGAGTCCTGACAGTGTTTTCTGCTGATTATAATGAGAACAAATTGAGCTTTAAGTGTGTCGGCTGATGATGGTCGTTAACGCCCGGCCCCGCGGGGTCAGTAAACAGCCTCACGCACACAAACCTAATTAATGCAGCAACATAAGCGGTTAAATATGCCATTTATACGAACACACATACACACACTGATAACACACAGACTGGATTAAGTCACGTCCCCAGACTTTATACATTCATATGATAAGTTTTAATGACTTCCTGTAAACACGGCTAATTAAATGTGGTAAGAACAGAGCGGTGGCCGACAAAGGCAGAGCTAACATTACTGCAAAGCATGTCACATATTCTCATGGCGTGGTTTTAGCTGACTTGTTCAACCAAGGAAAGGTTTCTGCTCACGTCAACACATCAGTCCAACACAAAGTCCAAACAGAGCTGAGGTTAATGGTATATTGCGGTTTTAGCGGGCTAATGTTAGCACGTTAGCTGGTTTGCACGTCACCTTGTCGTCTGGTGTGGCGAGGCGTTTAGGTACATGCAGCACCGCCGTTAGCTTGATGTTAACGTTACCGTTACCAAAACACATATCTGAGTTTGTATTACGTGCAACCCAGCTCCGGTTCTGGCACGACACAGAGTCCTGAGGCGACCTCGGGTCAAAGGGCTATCTCAGTCCTCGGAGGTTGTTCAGCAGAAAGTGCTTGTTTAGTTTTGAAGGAAAGTTTTACTCGCTAACGTTACTGCTAATAGGAGCTAACTGTAGCCGTTGGAGGCCATCACACGGCACAGATAGGTTCTTTATATAAATGTGTATGGTGCAGTATAACGCGTGAGTCAGAGGAGCCGCTGTTGTTGTCCAAGAAGTCGGCACATTCAGGGACGCGCACAGGTTGACGTGGGCGGAAAACCACGGCAACGACCTCTGACCTTCCTGCAACTGACGATCCACATACGAGCAGATTTTAGAAACTCAGCGTTACACACACTGTAACTGGACATCTGTTTGTACTGATCCAGCCTGAGAGTCTGTGTCCGGCCTCACTGATCACTGTACAAAAGCACAACTTCATCAAGTTTCTCTGACGCAGCTCAGGCGACCTTCATCAGACAGAGACACAGAAAGAAGAAGAAGTGGATGAGGTGACGGAGGAGAGGAAGGAAGGAATAAAAGACTGAGTCGAGGTGAGAGCAGCGTTATTAAAACGCTCACGCTGTCGTTCAGACGTTCGTGACTGAGAGTCACTTCAGCAGCAATCTGGAAAGTAATCAGGCCAATTTGTTACCTAAATGATTCGCGTCCCATCGGAGGAGTGCTGGTCTGAAATCAGTCGAGTGATTCGTCATGCTGACAGGAACAAAGCTGAAGCAGCGGAGCGAGCGGCGAGCTCTGCGGTGACTAAACAAGAAATTACAACAACTTCTGACCTGCAGACAGACACACTGCTCAAAGATCCACAGGAAGTCCGAAAAGTTTGAAGAGGTTTCCATCCAATCAGACGCTTTCTCTCCTCTGACGCTGGTTAGCTGGTAACGTTAGCTTCATTATTCATTCATGGCATTTTAACTGTTTATCAGCATCGCTATCACGCGCTAATAATAAAGAGCTGAACTGGTTTTACTGGGATACAGTCAGGTGGCAGTGCAGGGAGTCCACCTGAGTCTGTCAACACAATGTCACCTTCAGTGTGTGTGTGTGTGTGTGTGTGTGTTGCCGCTGTAGTCTGACAGAGGAGCGTCATCATTTATCATTCTTCTGTCAAAACAAGCGAGAAGTCAACATACCTGCCTGGGACGGGACTTTATTGGACCTCAGCTCGTCCTCCAAACTCAGCTCAGATCTCTGGAAGACACGCGTCACGTTTTAATGTTCGATGACTCATTTATTACATCTTCATTCTTTTGATGTCTTTATCAACTAAATTAACTGTGAACTGTATACCATGAAACAATATGAACAATCAAACCTGTCTCCAACATGGCGGTTCAACATGGTTCAACATGGAAGAGGACCCGCTCCCGTTTCAGATGATCATACAGAGCTGTTAATATATTTCATTTGTCTGTCACACACTGGACCTTTAAATGTAAATGTGATGAAATGATGTTTGGTCGTGTCAAACCAGACGTGAAGATCTCGAGCTGTCACTCTTCCTCCTCCTCCTCTTCCTCTGCAGTGTTTGTGACTGCTGAGCTGACAGAAAATTAGCCGTTAAAAAGACGCTGATGCTGCACTTTCCTCTTAATTCTGCATCACTGGACGAATTTTTAAATTTTTCATCTCGCACCACATCGACGGCTCGTCTCAGATTATATGAGCTGTTATATTATTAACATAAAAAGCACAGGGGGGAGAAGACTTGGCACGAGAAGAAGATCTGACTCTGACACGACACATGATCCACACACTCACACACACACACACAGTGATGTGTGATGAAAGCAGGTCCTGGTTTTGACCCTCGATGATGTCACAAAGGCTGTGAGGTCATCGATGCTCCTCGGCTCGCTCGACACGGGGAAGTTTAAACCTCTAATCCTGACTAATCCTGGCTCTCTGTGGTATCTCACCGCTCTGTCCTACAGCTGAACGTGTGTCTGTAAGATTCCTCTCTCCGCGTGAAGACTAAATATTCTCTAGTTTTTATGATCTCTGTCTGCATGAGGAAGAAACAGGATGTATGACCTGTCTTGGGAGCATGGCAGGAGGTTTGCTGACCTTCTTACCTGAGTGGTTCTGTCATGAGCTGAAGACACTGATAGAAGCTGGTTCCTAATAAGGACATTTTCAGAAGGTTTATTCATGTTTTCTGTGGCCCGGGAGAGGAGGTGTTAGGAATCAGGAGATGCATCCCAAACTCACTTGTTTCTTTCAACGAAGTCCTAATTATTCAAGTCAAGACGAGTTGCGGCTCTTTTCTTTTCAAGCATCCACAGACCGACTTCAGCATCCGTGGAAAAGTCACGACGCGTCTTTAATATATTTACAGCCTGTGATGACTTCTGGATTTCACTGTTGCTGGCAGAGTCCGCCGCCTCACGTGGGATTCAGTTTGCTTTCCTGTAAATGAAAGACGAGCCCAGAGGACGTGTTCCTCTCATACACTGACGTCATCAGCTGGATGCTGTCTCTGTAAACTGGTGGTAGCTCAGCGTGTTAGCCAGGTGTCTCGGACTGTGAGCTCAGAGATCACGGGTTGATTTTGGACTCGTTGGTGTTGCTCATTTGGACAGCGGGAGATGTAACCGGGCTCAGCAGCTTCTATGGACATGATGGCAGAGGAGCAGAGAGTGAAGAGGACGCTGACGGAGGAAGCTAAGAAGAGAAAAGGAGAGAGTGAGCGAGCAAGAAGCCGCCGGACAAGAGTAAATCTGGGACTGACTTTTAGTGGTTGGTGAAGCTCTGCGTGATATTTAATAATCAGGTTTTATCCACATCAGTGAGACACTTATCGTGACATGTATACACATTACACGGTCCGTTAGTCCAGAATAACTTTAAAGTTTTCCTCCTCTGACGTTTGTGACTGATACGACAGTGCTGGAGTCGTGTTCGTGATGCACAGAGTTGGTGAGGAAGTCTTAATGAGTGCGACGACCTTCGCTCTGTCTCCGTCCATCTCTCTTCAGTCTCTGAGGTCGAGCTCTCTGGGGTTCAAGTGACACATTAAGAAGAAGAAGAAGAAGAAGAGCAGGTCGATGCACCGGAGCTGGAGCTCAGACCGTGTGGAGGTGTTTGTGGAAACATTACCTCATTAGCTATGATTTGGTTGTTGGCATCTAAAAAGAAAGAAGATATTCTGTTATGATGGAGCTTCCTCTGAATCAACCACCATCAACCCGTCTCAACTCATAAACATTCATCGTGGTTCGTCCTCTTTGTGCTCCACGTCGTGTTACTCAGGATGAAAGCCGACGTGTACACCTCGCCTCGTCCTCCTGGACGCCCAGCCGTCTCTCAGACGGTTTAATCCTCGTCGTGGATCTGTTACAGCTCATTGTGTTCGTCCTGAGGAGGCCGGCCTCCCTCTGCGATCCCTCTCCGTGTACCTGTTCCATTTAGTCCACATCCTGTCGCTGTCGGATCTCGCTCTAATGAGCTGCTCTCACCACAATTACAGGTCATTAACACACACTCAGCTCTCATTGATGCTGATTGAGACATAAACACACACCGTAATGTTCCCATAATGCCTCACTCCCACTCTGTAATCTGTCCGCCATGTAAACAACTTTGTCACATAAAAACAGATAATCAGTGTTGTCAGGTTCGTCCAGGGCGCCGCAGTCTGAGCCTCTGTTCTCCTGAATGTGATCTTAAAGTACGTGGAGTACACAAGAAACCCAGACTGTCCCGTCCTACGAGGAAAAACTGATTCACCCACGCCAACCTGGAAAACTTACAAAAGACTTTCCAACACAAACAGGAAGCCAAAGATTTGGAAGATCTTTGACCTTAAACACTGAGGCTGACAGGTTTTTAAGGTCGTCTCAGTGAAACTTCTTTCTCCTGCCCATACAACACAGACGCACAGCAGAGGTGACATATGTTAAAGGTTGAGGGAACGAGGAGTCGAGCAGACGCGGTGGTGACTGCGGCTGAAAGGCGTCGGTTGTAACACTGAATGTTAAGTTACACTTTGTGTTACTCACCAACACGTGCTGTGTGAATCCTGGAGCTCCAACAAATGTGTGGAGATGATTTCCTTCCTCATGAATCATTCAGATCTGCTGCAGCTCAGAGCGCACTCCTCTTCTTTGTTGGTGTTTCCTGCAGGAGGACTCACAGAAGAACAGCAGCAGACCCAGCAGCAGCTAATATCACTGACTAGTCCAGCAGCAGTCAGCCCAGCTCGGCGTCTGTCTTTCAGCCTTTTATTTCACCAAGCTCTCACCAACCACTAAAAGTCAGTCCCAGATTTACTCTTGTCCGGCGGCTTCTTGCAGCTGACGAACTGAGCTACCATTAACCAGCAGCAGCTACAGTTGGCAGCAGCTGACTGAGCTAACCAGTTAGCTGCAGAGCTCAGTAGTGTAACGGTATTTCCTGTTGGTCTCAGACCCGGTCCGGTCCGGCTACTGAGCCCGGTTCTGTTGGTCTGAATGAAATCACATTTTAAAAGTCATAACTTCATTTTAATCATCATATTATTGATCGTTTTATCGGGACCACGATATGTTTGTAAGCTGGTGCAGCTTAATTTGCTCCTCGTATAGATCCACCCCCCCCTTTTTACACACACACACACACACACACACACACTTTAACCTCAGGAGTGTGATGAACTGTACGATTAAAGGTTAATGGATTTTTACAGCTGTGAGAGTTCGCCTTAATCGTGGCCTAATTAGAGTTCATTCAGCTGCTCTCCAGACGATCAGCCTCTCTCCCTGCAGACGCTCGCTTCTCTCCACATCCACAAAGAAGTAGGCCGGCCGGCTCCGCGATGCGGTCAGGCCCTGAGCGTATCCCTCCTCCTCGTCAGGACCCGAGGGTCCTTAGCTAGATTTATTAATACACTCTGTAAGTGAAGGGGCGTCGGGAAGAGTTGTGTTTAAATCTAAAACCAACAATACAGGAACTTTCTGGTTTATCCTGGAGAGAGAGCCACAGCACGCTAACCACTGAATACCACCGAGCACAGCTACAACACGGCTCCACAACCTCCATCTGTGAAGTGAAGCCAATGCCATATGACCAACAACATGAGTTTCTGGATCTCCTCAGAGAGCTTCTCCTCGTGTTCAGCTGGTCCTCTGCCTGCAGGTCGGCCTTCAGCTGGTCGATCAGGACCTGTCGCTCAATGACGAGCCCGGGGCTCGTAACCTGCGAGAGTGGACAGGACAGCAAAGGACACGTCCGTGGACTACAGGCCAGAGTCAGAACTGGGTCGCTGCAGGAAGGACTCAGCCTCTCAGACATGAGCAGCTCAACCAGCTGTATTTATTTTATCTAGCAGACATTCCCCAATGTTTGATCAATAAAGCCGATCACATCACATCTTCTCTGATCTTATGTACAATAATAAACTACAACAATGTACAAATAAAATTAACCAAATAATAAAGCAGATTAAAGAATAAATAAACTATATTTGGTTTGGACCTGTGTTGTTAACAAATAAGTGAAGTGTGTGTACACACACACACACACACACACACACACATGCATGTTAACAATTTTGTGTGTGTGTGTGTGTGTGCATTACTGATTCAAACCATGCCTCAGGCTCTCATCATGTCAAACATTGGGCCTGTCCCCAGAAATCCCCAGAAATGAGTCGTGATCAGAGATCTGAGCTCGGATTTAACTCGTCCACGTCTTTAATTAGAGATTTGACACTGTCGCTGCTTCATTTGTTTCCTGTCATATTAAACTTTGAATTCCTCGTTAACTCCTTTGAAAACAAATCTATAAATATTCTTAAATCTGTCGTGATGTCACGACGAGGTGAGTGCCGTTTTTTGTTATGCCTTCTGGACATGACATCACTTTAAGCTGCTCCTTCCTCCTCCTCGAGCTCTTGATGTTCTGCCTCTGCCTCTCTTCTCCTGCTCCTCGAGGCAGGAGTGAAGAACTCCTAAACCTCTTCCATGCGGGAGGTTCCTTCCTCCTTGCAGCAGCCCCCTCGGCGATGCTCTCCTGTGGAGGCTTGGGCCTCTCTTGCTCCATCGCCTCCACAGTCCTGCACTTCTGTTCACACGCTCCACGGCCACGCGGGACTCAAGTCTGAGTTGCCGGTTTTCTTCATGCAGGTCATCAATGTCTTCCTCCTTCTCCTTCAGTGATCCGTGTAGATGCTCGGCATTTGCAATGAGGTCTGTTTGTTCTCTGAAGAACTTCTGTCCTCTCCATCGTGTCTCTGTCCTCCTGCAGCTCCTCACACTCATTCTGACAGCTGATCGTCGTGAGGAGCATTTCATTGGTCTCTCTTTGCGTCTTCATGAGTCCCCCCACTGAGGACCCAAGGCTGGGTCATGTCAGTCACATCAGCTGCTATGTTGCTATGTTTACTTACCTGATGTTTGTTGTTGGCCATTTTTTTTATATCTTCTGGACATGAGGGAGAAACCAGAGCACCTGGAGAAGAGACACAGAGACACAGAGACACAGAGACACAGAGAAACAGAGACACAGAGACACAGAGAAACAGAGACACAGAGAAACAGAGACACAGAGACACAGAGACACAGAGAAACAGAGAAACAGAGACACAGAGACACAGAGACACAGAGAAACAGAGAAACAGAGACACAGAGAAACAGAGAAACAGAGACACAGAGACACAGAGACACAGAGACACAGAGACACAGAGAAACAGAGACACAGAGACACAGAGAAACAGAGACACAGAGACACAGAGACATAGAGACACAGAGACACAGAGAAACAGAGACATAGAGACACAGAGAAACAGAGACACAGAGACACAGAGACACAGAGAAACAGAGACACAGAGACACAGAGACACAGAGACACAGAGAAACAGAGAAACAGAGACACAGAGAAACAGAGAAACAGAGACACAGAGACACAGAGAAACAGAGACACAGAGACACAGAGAAACAGAGACATAGAGACACAGAGACACAGAGACACAGAGAAACAGAGACACAGAGACACAGAGAAACAGAGACACAGAGACACAGAGACATAGAGACACAGAGACACAGAGAAACAGAGACACAGAGACACAGAGACACAGAGAAACAGAGACACAGAGACACAGAGACACAGAGAAACAGAGAGTGATTTCCTGATTGTTTCACAGCGTTACATTCAGCACACACGGACTTTTATGGATCTAATGTTAGACGCCAGATTTTGGAGAAGAAAACGGATGTGTGGGATTATGAAGACAGTATTTTTTATCCGTCCCGACAGACGTGCTAAATCTCTTGAATTCCATCATATTCCTTTCTTTGAAGCTCAAAGTGTGTTTTCAGGAGGACCACACCTCAACCACCCCGACAGTCCTGTGAACTCTCTGCTTCCCACCCACCACATCTCTTTCACCTTTTCTCCTCTTTCCTGGGGCCCAGAGGGGTCCGTCATGGCCGGGTGCTGATTCCCCATCAAAGCTTCCCCACACCGCAGCATCAGACCGAAGAACTACACGAGATCACGCTTCACTGTCAGTCATTCATTTTGTCAATAAATGGTTTTAAGATTATTCTCAGGGTCACTGTGAAATAACTATTTTATGAGAAGCTCTGACAGTCAGAAACACTTGAACATCTTAAAGCATCACAGCTTACCTCGACCTTCACACTGTACACACCACATAAATATGTGACGTGTTACTTTAAAATCACAGGCCTCCTGCTGAGGGAGTTAACAGAAACAGTGAAAGGTCCAGCAGTGGCAGTCGCTCCAAACATTGTTGGAGGACTGGATCTCATTTTTCATCTCTGCACCACCCGCTCTCACCTCCTCCATCAGCCCTCCAGCCTCTGCATGTCTGACTGGTGGTGAACAAAACCAGCAGCGTGTAACGACATCACAAATGAAGTTAATGCTGCAGTAATGTGAGCGGTGCAGCGGATTGTGAGCGCGTGCAGCCGAGTGTGTTTGGACCCGAACAAATCAGAGAGGACGCGTGAAGACGAGATGAGCTCCACTCAGAGACTCGGAAGAAGTTTTCCTCATCTGTCGGACACAGTTTACCTCCACCCGCCAGCACCTGACAAAGTACCTGCACTGGTCACACAACACCAACTATTTCACTGATTTTGGTGACTGTACATATCTGTCAGTATAGATAAGTATTTAAATATAAATATAATCACCTTTAATTTAATATGAAAGCTCCATTAAGATGCTAGTTTCTGTGAAATAAACAGATATTAAACAAACGAGTCAACATGTCGGAGACTGAGCGAGTCACCCAGCCTTCAGGACGGTCAGTAACGAGCTGCGTCATTCTTCAGACTTTCAGCAGCGTTTGGCCTGGCCTGGTTTAATTACATCATCAGCCCGCGGCCAATCACTGAGGTGTTTGGAAATACCAGAAAGATGTTAAGACTCGACCTCTGGCAGCGTGTTCAGTCACATCAGTGCACGGTGAGGATGCTGATCTGTAAACGAGGACGACTCGCTGCAGATCCACGAAACAGGAAGTAGACTTCTGTTTACTTCCTGTAAATTCAGTCAGCTGAGCAGTGACAGGAATGAGGAGAGAGAGAGATGAGCCAGGTGGGATTCGAACCCTGGGCCGCTGCAGAAACACTGAGCCTTTGTACACGGGGCGGATGCTCAACTAAACACAGGAATACACCCGAAATAAATATTTTGACATAAAGAAAAAAAATGTTGCATTTACAGTGAAACACTGTCAGCGGTGGTTGACCATAATAAATACAGTATAACCTTTACTAACATTATGATTTCATGCTCACGGCTGACGTTTTATTCAATATTTTAAAATGTATGTTTACAAAAAATCTGCCATCCATGGCAGTAACAGATGTTACAGTGTTTTACTGTAACCGTCTCTAAGAATTAAAGACTTCCATATGAATCCTATGTAACAGTAAGGTTTTGAAGTATGACTGTTTTGCCGTACACAGGAAATCACAGTCATACTTTCAGTCATGGTTGCCATGGTTTCTCAGTTTTCCACTGTAAATCTACTCTCATTAGAAACGTATCTGAACACGGACGTGACTGCACATGCAGGTAAAACTGACGTGATTGTGGTGAACTGGCCCTTTAATGTCAGAAAAGCGCCCTGCAGGCAGAAATAAAGTTTCTCTAAGTTTCAACATTTTTCGGTGTTGAGGAGGAGGTGATAAGTCTGACACCCACTCTTCCATATTTCCACAGTGTGACTCCTCTTCCTCCCTTTTCTGCTCCTCCAGTTCAAATACAGCTGAATTTTCTGCTTGCAGTGCACTTTTGGTGAAAGTACGTGAACTTTTTTTTTCCTAATTTATATCTCCACAGCGGCAGCGAGGCACGATGACAGCACTGGTGCACTGTGTACCTGTGTCATGGAAGGCGACTGAAGCTAAATGACAAACAGATGCCACTTAATGAGCGGAGGGTGACAGAGCTGCAGAGCGGTGACACCGAGGACACAGACGGGTACTGTACCTCAGACAGATAGACAGACAGGCAGACAGACAGACAGCTCTGTGGTGCTGTACGTCTCAGTGTACAGACAGACAAACTGTTAAACTGAAATATCTTCTTAAATTAAAAATGTCTTCTTGATCTATCATGCTAACATTTGCTAATTAGCAACAAACTTCAGGATTTGCAGCGTAAATTTCAGACTCAAATTTTTGAAGCTGCTCCATGAAATAAACAAATTAGGTCGAGTATCAGAGTTTAAGCCTTAATATAATGTGAACAGGTGAGTTGTATATAAATTCACCCTCAGTACAGTTGTCATGAACGGGGAAATTAGCTACAGAGACCAAAACTGTTTTTGTACCAGGCTGTAAACATGTTTATTTCTGCTGTCTAACATGGGGACTTATGGAGACTGACTCACTTCTGCAGCCAGCCTCAGGTGGACGTTAGAGGAACTGCAGTTTGTGGCTCTGGTGCTGGCTTCACTTCACAGAGCTTACAGCTTGTTTGAAGCAGCTACTGTGACTGTATTTTGCTCCTTGGCACGGCTGCATCACATTTTATGGATAAAATGTTTTTTCCTCCGGCTGCTCTGAGTCTCCTGATGGACACTGAGGTAAACTGCTGCCAACTGTGGCTAACTTTAGCTCAGCTCAGTTAGCCATATGGCCTGGAGCAGAGTGCTCGAGGCACCGTGGGAAACACAGAGAAGGGAAGTCTTCTAGTTTTTCATCATAAGTAATAGTACAGCTGTCCATATTTATCCCAGAGTGCCACAAACACCGACTCTGACATCATGTTGACTTTAAATCTTCTCTTCATTTTGTCAAAATATTTCATTACCGTCATCGGGCAGTAAAAAAAACAAACCTTGAACTCAGTGTCATCACCAGCCTTCACCATCGCCTCCCTCTGCCTCCAACCAGCAGGACTGAAGCCGCCTGATCCTTTAATATCAGCTTCACCTCCTAAAGCTCTTCATGACCGACAGACGAGACGCTGACGCTGCTGCTGGCAGACACACTCTGAATTCCAGCCTTCATCCCACGACATGACGAACGCAAACAGTGTGTGTCCATACACGCACTACTCCATGGAGACATGGAGACTACGTCCAGGTTTTAGACAGTCTGCGGGGACGTCACAGAGACTAGGTCCAGGTTTTAGACAGTCTGTAGGACGTCACAGAGACTAGGTCCAGGTTTTAGACAGTCTGCGGGATGTCACAGAGACTACGTCCAGGTTTTAGACAGTCTGTAGGACGTCACAGAGACTACGTCCAGGTTTTAGACAGTCTGCGGGGACGTCTCAGAGACTAGGTCCAGGTTTTAGACAGTCTGTAGGACGTCACAGAGACTAGGTCCAGGTTTTAGACAGTCTGTAGGACGTCACAGAGACTAGGTCCAGGTTTTAGACAGTCTGCGGGGACGTCACAGAGACTATGTCCAGGTTTTAAATCAGGTGATGTCACTTCCATAAAACTTTAAACCTGTTAGTCTGTTACTCACCGGTACGCCAGAAACAATCAACATGACTCTTCATCAAAACTACTGGGAATGAAATAACAACAGGCGATATCACACACACACACACACACACACACACACACAAAGCAGCAGTCTTATGAAGCTCTGATGTGTCGCTTGTTGCAGCTGTCATGTTTGGCAAACACACACACACAGTGTGTCAGAGCCAAGCGGTGTTATTTAATGACGGTGTCATCGGGGTCAGCGGGCAGATCACCAGAAGGCTTTGACGGAGGCTTCCAGCTGACTGTCTGACCTTTACACACACACACACACACACACTGAGTCAGAGTTTCGCCATGGAAACGAACGTGGATGTTTGAGAATTAGCATTTTGACAAGTGTTGACTTTAATTATACATGATGAAAACACAACACAGCCAATTACAGGAGAATGTTAGCATGTTAGCACAGATGACGGTTTGTCCAGTGTGTGTGTGTGTGCATATTCATGAATGTCAACACGTGTGTGTCAGCTTGTGTATGCTCATGCCATGCTTTCAACACCTACATTACTGAGCTATAATCGCAGCTGCACTAACATGCTGTCAGAAACAACATAAGTCTGTCTGAAGACCTTTAATCAGATTAATTAATTTAATCACATTTAATCAGCAACAGAACCTCTGAACCGGCAGGGTCCAGTCTAACAGTGAACACAGCAACAGAACCTCTGAACCAGCAGTGTCCAGTCTAACAGTGAACACAGCAACAGAACCTCTGAACCAGCAGTGTCCAGTCTAACAGTGAACACAGCAACAGAACCTCTGAACCAGCAGTGTCCAGAGAGCTAACCGACACCACGTCCAGTCTTTAAACCCGGTCCGGCTGCTGAGCCCAGTTCTGTTGCCTGCTAACAGCAGATTCAGTTAGCAGCAGTGGATTAGCGGTTAGCTACTTTAGTGTCCCTCATAAAGTGTGTAAATCTCAGAGAGGTGAAGCTGAGCAGCTGGAGGACGTCAGAGGGAAAATCAGCAAATATAACGTGTCTAAAATCTGATCCAGTTCTAAAGTTGTGTTTTGGTTCAGTAATAGATGGCTGTAGCAGCTCACTTGGTCCAGAGTAAACGTAAACAAACGTCTTCCTCCATTTGTGTGTCTGGACTTTATGATTAAAAAACTAATATTGTTTCAGATTTTTAGAGTTTATGAAGTCGAGAGAAAACGACATCACAGGGCGGGAAAGTGGATTTCTTCCTCAGCTCTATAAAGGCTGCCACAAACTTCCAGCAAACAGCAGACAGATGAGGCCGTGATGTGGTTATGGCTTCATGTGAATTGAAATGTATCACCTCATCGTGTTTTATTATGGTTAAATATAGATGCTGCAGGTTGTGTTTGTCTCCCTGTGTGTGTGTGTGTGGTCCTCCAGGTTTGCCTTGCATCCATCACCGTGGCAGCACCGGACAAACCAATCTCCTTCCTGTCTCTTCTCATTCCATCACACTCGTCCAGACCAGCAGCTTCATCAGCCGGCCGGCTTTCATGAAGACACACGGAGGACGGATCGTCTCGCACTGAGACGGACCGACTCGGTTTACTTTGTTCCCATGTGGCCCGAGGCCTCCATCCACCATGAGTGTGTGAGTGTGTTTCCTCAAAGGCATTTACTTGAGGTGAGGAAGAGATGATGGAAGTGATGAGGATTGATCATCAGTGAAGTACTGATTACTTTCATACGTTCAGGTTCTACTATCAGTCTGAAAACGCCAAAACAAACACAAACCGGTTTACTGCAGACCATCAGCCTCTCAGGACTCTGCAGCACGTGGACCAACAGGAACATGCTCAGACACCATCACATCTTTAAGAGCTCATAGTACCCGATTACCCCAGGAGACACTCTCAGAATGGAGGGTTTCTCATGGTTTCTCATGGGAGTCAGAGTCTTCAGGTATGAAGCTCCTCTCCTGTGGAGCCAGCTCCCAGTTCTGGTTCTGGAGGCAGACGCCCTCTCCACATTGAGAGTCGTCTGAGACGTTCTGAGCTGGCTCAGCTGAGTCCTGGACCATCTCTTAGTTATGCTGCTATAGACAGTTTAAAGACTGGACACAGTCTCTGCCACCTGTCAATCAAAGCGTCCACGCTCTTAACCCTGCATAACTTTAAGCCTTAATATAATGTGAACAGACCAAACTGTTTTTGTACCAGGCTGTAAACATGCATTATTATTATTACTACTCTTATTTCTGATATAATTATAATAATTATTATTACTGCTGTTCATCGTTGTCTCGCATGTAAACATTTCTTTCCATTCAAACATTTGTCAATCATCTGCACTCGCCAAAATAAAAGAGGAGGGAGTGTGGAAGCTGCACGTCCAATAAACGACTTGACAACAATCAAATTTCAACAGTGTCTTTGTGTTACTTTGAATTAAATATGGAGTTTTAATCTTTTCATATCATGTTTTTGTTTTACACAGTGGGACGACTTCTTTGGAGACAGGGACAACTTGGATCGCCAAAACAAGAGATAACCTTGAAGATGTGTGAGTGTTTTCTTAATTATTTGTCCCTTAAGTTGATGGATTTGCTGGTAAAGTTATAGTTAAGTTAAAGGATTGTATTTTCAATTCATCTCACATTAATCTGAAGTCTGTTTTTAACCTGTCTGTTTCTACGTTCAGCGGCCTGCCTTGAAAACGTGCTCATGTATTCTGCTGTCACGTATTGATTCAGAGGTTCAGAAGCAGCTTTCAGACACAGAAGAGCTCGAGGAAGGTTCTGCTGCATTATCCATGTGCTGACTGATACAAACAGATCAGTCGAGGCCTGTTCGGCTCGCCAAGGGCGCACACGGGGCCGCTGCAGCCGAATGTCATTCTTTGAAGTCTTCCGTGTGATTTTCATCACGTATTCAGAGCACGCCGACCTCACGGCCGTGTAATTTACAGCCCAGGAGTCCAGCCGGAGTCGTGCCGCCGTGGCACAGTTCAAATTAAAGACGACCCCTCCTGACATGCAGCAATTATGTGGCTTTATTAAAACGTCCCTGTGGGGGGTCCAGGAGGTGGACGTGGGCTTGAATCTGATGTCAGCATTAAATGTGGCTTCACTTCCTGTCTCTGGAGAACGGCGGCATGGGTACTCAAAGCACGGCGCCTCGATGGTTCGATGCCCAATTTTAGATTCTGTGGGAGATGTCACAGAGACTACGTCTCAGCCCGGGATGCCAGGAGCCAAACCCGGCAAGAAAACTACCTCGATAGGCTGGTTCAGAGGTTCTGTTGCTGTGTTCACTGTTAGACTGGACACTGCTGGTTCAGAGGTTCTGTTGCTGTGTTCACTGTTAGACTGGACACTGCCGGTTCAGAGGTTCTGTTGCTGTGTTCACTGTTAGACTGGACACTGCCGGTTCAGAGGTTCTGTTGCTGTGTTCACTGTTAGACTGGACACTGCCGGTTCAGAGGTTCTGTTGCTGTGTTCACTGTTAGACTGGACACTGCCGGTTCAGAGGTTCTGTTGCTGTGTTCACTGTTAGACTGGACACTGCCGGTTCAGAGGTTCTGTTGCTGTGTTCACTGTTAGACTGGACCCTGCTGGTTCAGAGGTTCTGTTGCTGTGTTCACTGTTAGACTGGACCCTGCTGGTTCAGAGGTTCTGTTGCTGTGTTCACTGTTAGACTGGACACTGCCGGTTCAGAGGTTCTGTTGCTGTGTTCACTGTTAGACTGGACCCTGCCGGTTTCAGATGTGATGCTCTGATGCTAGCTCACAGCGCTGACATGGCGAGTTGTTTACTGCTGCTGGTTTTATGCAGCAAATCTCTGTTGTTTTCATTTATTTCCAAACCTGTGGAGAGAGGCCACATGTCGGCCTGCTGCCGCATTATTAACCCTGCTTCACCCAGCATGCCTCTTCATTGGATACGAGGCCATGCGGGCTCGTGTCATCCCCGAGAGGACATGTGTGACATTGGTGGCAGAGTACATCGCCAAGCCCAGATGGCTCATTAGTCTGGAGCAGCGAGCCACTGGCAACACAAAAAAACACAGAGAAATCCTTTTACCTGAAATCCAGCTCTGACAGTTCAGAGATGACAAACCTGTCAGGAGGCCAGCGCCATGAAACAACGTCAAAACACATCAGAAATCTCCTCACCTTCACAGCAAAGATTTACTACTTATCTGTCCCTCCTGAAGGCTCGGCGAGGAAACTAAATCTTTACAGAAGCTTCTCACTCTTTGCTCACATAACCTCCAACAAACTGACAAAACCCTGCAGGAGTGAGGAGGAGATAAAAAACCTCGAGTGTCGAGTGCTCATAAAATAATTAGCTGCTCCTTCTTCCCTCCATGTCATAGCAGGTCCTGACGCGGTTACTCAAACCGACTCGAGGTGTCACTTCTGAGAAACCACAGAGATAATTAACCTGCCGCCCGGGCAGGCCACGGGTGAACGGCTGCACCTCCATTTTAACTTTTCATGTTTAGTGGAAGATGAGACGTCAAGACGAATCACAAAGAACCAGAGTGCTTCAGGTTCTCAGGTTTGATTCGGTAGCTAGCACGCTTTGTTGGAGACAAAAATCACAACAAATCAAAGTGTCCACGCTCTACTTCATGGATCGAATCACCCAGTCACACCCTCGCTCTCAGAGCAGCAGAAAAATGAAACACAAGCTTCACGCTGTTGAGAGGTTAAACGTTAAACAAGCAGATTAAAATTCATCCTTCCTGGTTCTCACAGGACGTCGGTTCCCCTGGGCTCACGGCGCTGTTCTGGGAGCTGAACAGCCTGAAGGACTTCATCAGATCTTTAACAAAGAGAGAACAGGCCTCTGTAGCACAGCAGCGTATCCATGTATATGTGAGACAGAGAAGACTTTAAACACTTTGTGTCTGAAGTTTGTTTGAATGTTTTAAAGCTGCATTCATTGATTTTTGACCACTAGGGGGCAGAGAACACTCACACAGCCTGTGGTCTACTGTCACATCTAATTGGTGTGAACCATCTTAAGCTGCTTTGAGTCTATTCACCAGATTGATCTCAGTCTTGTTTGGTTGCTGCTGACGCTTCTATGTCCAAGTCTGGTTGCAGGTCGGTGTGTGGTTGCCTGCTCCTGATTGGCTCCAGCTGATGAGGAGTTACCAACATGTTACTAAGTTTGAACCGCCTGACGCGCCTCTCACTTTTCTACTTGTTAATAGTTGTATTCACTTGTGTTCACTACCTGGGCATAACTGATCTAACTGCGTCTGTTTAAACAGCACAGACAGCACATCTGTTGTTGTGAGTGTAACAGGGAGTCATCAGCTCACACTGTCATCACATCATTATACTGTTTACTTCCAGCCGGGCAGCAAATGTCACCTGTTGTCTGGAAAACAAAATGAAGGTGAAAGCACCTGAAATGCCCAAACTGTGTGTAGGCTGAGCTCAGGATGTACTGTCAGAGCATAAAATGAGTCAATGAGAGGAGAACAGGCGAGGAGTGCCTCGCAACAAGAGAGAAGATACGTTTGTTTCCCTAAAAGAAACACACTCAAAGTTTAGTTCACCCGGGTGGACGGCACAATTAACTTAGTGAAGCCAGTAGTGAGTGTTGCATTGCAGCTGCTGCAATGAGCTAGTGTCAGCGTCTAGCAGCCGAGGCGGTTTGGCTCCTGGTCAGTTCAGTTAGCTACACCGAGCTACCCACAGTTAGCATTTCACTACTTATCATGAAGTCTGTAGATCAGCTCGGTGCTGTGACAGTGTTGCTTCATCCGGCTGCTGAGCGGTTAGCTGTCCATCATAAACTGTAAATCACACCTTTGCACAGTGATCAGTGAGGCCCGGACAGAGAGGACTGTAGCAGCCCTCACAGCCCCTGAGACTGGATCAAACAGGAAGATGGTCCACCTCTGTCCAATATTTCTGTCATAAATAAAGTCCCTTTTATGCTGCAGGCCAGTAAAATGAAACTTTTTATTCAGAGACGTGCAGCAGCGACGTGCAGAGTGAGAATCCTTTTAGGATAATAGATGCGGAGCAGACATTTTAATCTCAAAGTACTCTGCAGTGCTCTTCAATTTGGGCGACGCGCTGCAGAGTATTTATAATGAAGCAGGCCTGTGATCTCTCAACATAATTACTGAATTAGAGAGCTGCTTCTAAAGTACGTTCAAAAAGCTTTCCCCCGAGGTGGAGGACAGACACGTGGCTTTCAGTGACAATTAGCCGTCGTTAATTTGATTATTTACTTTGTTAGGAAAACACTTGTGCTCACTCAGAGGTGGAGAACAGTGGAGACACTTTGAGATGCTCTCAGTCTTTGTTAGCGGGCGTTTGAGGACTTCACTTCCCAGAAATCACCTGTCAATCAGTCAGTCTGAGCGGGAGTGTGCCATTTTCTCAGTTTCTTTCACCTGCAGTGCCGCAGAACGCCTTTTTATATCGGTGTAGCTCAGCGGGCGTCGACGGGCTGCCGCTGTCTGATCCTGTTCCTGACTCGTGCACATTCAGAACCTTTTTACCAGTCGTGTGTGTGTTGTGTACAGTTCTGCCTCATTCGCTGCTAACCCACCTGTCACAAAATGATTTTAGTTACTGAAAATAAAAACATCAGTTTATAGTTACATTTTCCTCACTGCTAGTTTTATATTTTTCTGCTGCTTCTCTACATTCATTACAGCTGAGCTTTGTGCTGTGGCAGCTGGTCTAAATTATGTTTTATCCTCATAAATAGTTGTAGAAAATCTTTAAAAAATGAGCTGATGGAGAGCCACAAAAACAAAACAAAGCATAGTGTTCTGCATCAGAATCTTTCTGCATGAAAAACATTCATATTTGTGAAAATGTTAACCCATTTACTTTTCCTGCACCAAAGGCAGAAACAGGAACATTCTTACTCGTTGTGGGAGGTGATTTTACAAAAATAAGTCGGTGTGCCTCCAGAAGTCAAAGCGAAACATTAGTATGCTGCAGATGAAGCCGGAGACCTTTGTGGGATTCATACAGACGTCCCATTAGAGCCCAACCTGCAGCGCTCAAGAGAAGAAAGACGAGGCAGGCTGGAGCTAAATGACTCGGGTCCGGCAGAACCTCTAACACTTTGTGTTGTGTTGATGGAGATGAAAGGAAAGCCGTAATAACACTTCATAACCTGAGGGACAAAAAGGATGTGAGCATGCGGTGTGTTTCTGTAGCTCCGGCTTTCAAGATGAAAATGAGAGATTTCTAAAATTATAATGAGAATCATGCAGATAAACTGAAAATATGAATTTTGATTTGGAGTCCGGCAGCGTTAAATTAAGCATCAGCACCAGCTGAAGACGTGGATTTGTTCTGGTTATTGTACTTATGATCAGAAACTAGCTACAGACGCAGTGGAATAAGACGTGACGTGACAGCGTTAGCATCCAGGTATGACCGAAGAGTCGTCACACACACACACACACACACACACACCAGAACAGTCCATGTCAGGACGGCGAACGTGTCAAAAATCCGTTCCATGGTTGATCGGCTCATTACACGGCGACATAATTATTCAAAGTCCTGTCAAACACATTCAGCACGGGAACCTTTACAGCTGCAGCTGATTAAAATCTGCCGCGGTGACGGAGAGAACGGGACCTGGAGGAGCTGTCCACGGCCTTCTGTTCACACGCTCAGCACTGTTCATCTGTCAGTTCAACAGAGTCACTGACCCGAACGCTGAGCCGCAGAGGTTACTGAAGATTCATGTTAGAGCTGCCAACTGTAGCTGCTGTTAGCTAATGTTAGCTCAGCACAGGCAATGTGTGACAGTGTTGTTTTAAATAATTACATTTATTTTAAGATAATAAAAATCTCTGAAAGTTCATCTTCTTACCGTCTATCCTGAGGTCACAAACACGATCACGGTGAAGCTCGTTCGGCCGTCACATCCACTCAGCGTAGCTTTCCCTTCGTCTATTTCTGTCCTGTAGCAGGTGTTGGAGAGCAGAGAACAATCGCCACACTTTGATTACGCTTGAAATGATTTATTCACACACTCACTCATGCATCCATCCACGAATATGACCAAACACTGCTGCTGTTAACCCGAGGTGATTCACAGTTTGTCAGCTGACTGTGTCTCTTCACACCATCAGTGCTTTTAAATGAATTATTCTATGAATTAATTATTAGAATTCATTTCAGGACAACACACATTAATGAGCATCTCTGGAAACGTGCTAGCTGCATGGCTAATTTTTAAATTGCATTGTGAGGTGACGCTTAAAAGGAAAAGGCATTTGATGCTGCGGCAGAATAAACAATATTCTGAGAATAAATGTGGAGGAAAAAAGAAAAAGTGAGATCAAGCAAGGCAACAATAACAGTGAAACGTTTCTGTGTGAGCTTTATTTTGAAAGTCTAACCAGATACTAACAGTTGCTAGCTAATTTCCCCGTTCATGACAACTGTACTGAGGGTGAATTTATATACAACTCACCTGTTCACATTATATTAAAGTTAAAGTTAAAGTTATGCAGGATTAAGAGCGTGGACGCTAACTGGTTGAAAAGTTGTCTACTTCCACTTCCTCTCTGCTTCTTCAGCCTTAACCAAACGAGCAGGAGCAAGAACAGCTAATTAATCACACCTGAGCTCTACAGCTCAGAGATTTAAGAGGAATAATAAGGAAGCTGACTTCTGAGAACAAAGGTTGGATTCAACACCCTGCTGAAGGACACTTAGTTTGAAACCTCGATCCTCTGGGAGGCTGCAGGACAATCTTCCCGCTGCTGCTTTATTCTGCTGCCGTATGCCTCATCATATCTTTGAACGAGTGGCTCTCCTCAGTCACCACATGCATTAATGTCTTCGGTCCTCAAGGATCCTCTCCTCCACCAAAGGCTTCTCTGCAGTCCGCGAGCAGATTCCCGGTGACGCCCGAGTCCCATGGGGCTGCGCTGATTGGCAGGATTCTTAATTGCAACCACCTCTTTGTGAATAATAGATGCTCGTCTAGCTAAGTGGAGTGTTTAAATATTAAGAGGCCGAGAACATGCCACGCAAGTCTATTTCTGAGCAGCACATGATCAGGAAACAAACTGGATGAGGAAATCACAGAATCTCCTTGGTGATGTTGAAGCTCAGGCAAACTCTGTGGCGTCCCCGCAGACTGTCTAAAACCTGGACGTAGTCTCTGTGACGTCCCCGCAGACTGTCTAAAACCTGGACGTAGTCTCTGTGACGTCCCCTCAGACTGTCTAAAACCTGGACGTAGTCTCTGTGACGTCCCCGCAGACTGTCTAAAACCTGGACGTAGTCTCTGTGACGTCCCCTCAGACTGTCTAAAACCTGGACGTAGTCTCTGTGACGTCCCGCACACTGTCTAAAACCTGGACGTAGTCTCTGTGACGTCCCCGCAGACTGTCTAAAACCTGGACGTAGTCTCTGTGACGTCCCCGCAGACTGTCTAAAACCTGGACGTAGTCTCTGTGACGTCCCCTCAGACTGTCTAAAACCTGGACGTAGTCTCTGTGACGTCCCCGCAGACTGTCTAAAACCTGGACGTAGTCTCTGTGACGTCCCCTCAGACTGTCTAAAACCTGGACGTAGTCTCTGTGACGTCCCGCACACTGTCTAAAACCTGGACGTAGTCTCTGTGACGTCCCCGCAGACTGTCTAAAACCTGGACGTAGTCTCTGTGACGTCCCCTCAGACTGTCTAAAACCTGGACGTAGTCTCTGTGACGTCCCCGCAGACTGTCTAAAACCTGGACGTAGTCTCTGTGACGTCCCCTCAGACTGTCTAAAACCTGGACGTAGTCTCTGTGACGTCCCCTCAGACTGTCTAAAACCTGGACGTAGTCTCTGTGACGTCCCGCACACTGTCTAAAACCTGGACGTAGTCTCTGTGACGTCCCGCACACTGTCTAAAACCTGGACGTAGTCTCTGTGACGTCCCCGCAGACTGTCTAAAACCTGGACGTAGTCTCTGTGACGTCCCCGCAGACTGTCTAAAACCTGGACGTAGTCTCTGTGACGTCCCCTCAGACTGTCTAAAACCTGGACGTAGTCTCTGTGACGTCCCCGCAGACTGTCTAAAACCTGGACGTAGTCTCTGTGACGTCCCCGCAGACTGTCTAAAACCTGGACGTATCCTCTGTGACGTCCCCGCAGACTGTCTAAAACCTGGACGTAGTCTCTGTGACGTCCCCGCAGACTGTCTAAAACCTGGACGTAGTCTCTGTGGCGTCCCCGCAGACTGTCTAAAACCTGGACGTAGTCTCTGTGACGTCCCCGCAGACTGTCTAAAACCTGGACGTAGTCTCTGTGACGTCCCCTCAGACTGTCTAAAACCTGGACGTAGTCTCTGTGACGTCCCCTCAGACTGTCTAAAACCTGGACGTAGTCTCTGTGACGTCCCCTCAGACTGTCTAAAACCTGGACGTAGTCTCTATGACGTCCCGCACACTGTCTAAAACCTGGATGTAGTCTCTGTGACGTCCCCGCAGACTGTCTAAAACCTGGACGTAGTCTCTGTGACGTCCCGCACACTGTCTAAAACCTGGACGTAGTCTCCGTGACAGTGCTGTCTGTATATCGCCTCCAGTACCAGGTTGTGACAATGTCCAGCTATCCATTATGTCTATGAAGGCAGCAGTAGGTCTGTTCGACCCTGGTCACCACAGTGTTGAGATAGACTGGCACCTACTGTTCTCAACCAAAGCCAAACAACTAATACAGCCGAGGACCTCAAGGCCACACGTGACCTCGTGTAACCTAAGGAGAGAAAATTCCAGAACAAACGACGACTGCTGCCATCCACCCACTGTGACAAACAAAATAATATTAAACTGATATTTTAAATTGCATTTATTGGCTGAGATAATTAAAGCTGTGAGCTGAAATTGCTCCAAAACTGTTATTTGTTTTGTTGGTGAGGAAGTGAATAATTCAGGATACTAAAGTATGAATAAAATTAGCTCCTGCATCATTTTGTGGTTTTGGTGGTTGCTATGGTCACACAATAAGCCTCATGGGAAATAATGGAGGTGGCAGCAGCAGTGCTTCATGGACTAAAAGTACTTTTAAACGGTCCGATTGGCTCGTCAGTGAGTTTCACAGCAGATCTGCTCGACTGAAGAAAAATACAAAATGTGGGCGACAAATCTGGCTCAAAGAAAATAAATTAGAAAACCATAAAAACAGTCCAGCATGTCAGATTTACAGAATATAATCTTTATAACTCTGATTCCATCAGATGAAGATAACAAGGTGATGTTTTTGTTAGCTTAGAATGAAACGTTTGTATCTACAGACCACTGACGTATTAAAGAAGGCCAGGCTTTGTTTGTTCTTATAGAAGCTGCTAGAACATGAAACTAAAAAAGTCATTACACCGCTCAGACACTGTGTCAAATTAGCTTTAAAGACCAGAGCTCTTCCTGCCGGGTTACAGACAGAGCCCGCCATGTTGATCCAGCATGCGGCCCAGAACAAGCTACACGTTCTCTACACAGGGCCAATCACCTTTCCCTGTTTCATGGTCACCGCAGCTTCTATGGGGAACGGAGGGTGAGACGGGGGGCTGCAACTAACGGCCACTAATGCTACACGCTAATGCTGCTCCTTTTTCCTGCCTGAGCATCACAGATTGATGTACAACAGTAAAAAAACAAATCGAGCACATCAAAAAGCTATTTGCAGTATTTTAGATCTTCAGTCTCCACCTCCTCCTCCACCTCCTCCAGAGGGAGGAGAAAGATGGAGATGAGAAAATCTGCCCAGTCAACCCAGCTGGGAGAGAGAGAGAGAGAGAGAGAGAGAGAGACAGAGAGAGAGAGGGGGGGAGAGAGAGAGAGAGACAGAGAGAGAGAGGGGGGGAGAGAGAGAGAGAGAGAGAGAGAGAGACAGAGAGAGAGAGGGGGGGGAGAGAGAGAGAGAGAGAGAGAGAGAGAGGAGGTGATACGAGAAAAGGAAGAGGCAGCAGAACAGGACCAGAGGCCAGAGGCCGCCCTGCAGGTTAAACACAGTTAATACTCTGATGTTATTGATGGATTCATCTTTCACACACACTGATCATCACACACTGATCATCACACACTGATCATCACACACTGATCATCATCACACATTGATCATCACACACTGATCATCATCACACACTGATCATCACACACTGATCATCATCACACACTGATCATCACACACTGATCATCATCACACTGATCATCACACACTGATCATCACACACTGATCATCATCACACTGATCATCACACACTGATCATCACACACTGATCATCACACACTGATCATCACACACTGATCATCATCACACTGATCATCACACACTGATCATCACACACTGATCATCATCACACTGATCATCATCACACTGATCATCACACACTGATCATCACATACTGATCATCATCACACTGATCATCACACACTGATCATCACACACTGATCATCACACACTGATCATCACACACTGATCATCATCACACTGATCATCACACACTGATCATCACACACTGATCATCATCACACACTGATCATCACATTACAATACACGAGTCACTGACGATCTGGCCATCTGAGGGAAAACACTAAAACTGATGAAGCGTTTTACACTTCATGTTGTTGTTTACACACACACACACACACACACACACACACACACACACACACACACACACACACACACACACACACACACAGAAACCTGTGGATCACCAAACACTGAACACTGTGTCACTGTGTCAGCAAACAAGGTTTCTTCCATCAAAATACTTTGTTAATAACCTGTAAGGCCTTTTCAAGGCCTCATGGACTTTAAAATTGAATATGAATAAATTCATCGTCTCTCTCTCTCATGCGTCATTTGAAATGAGGAGCAGTAGCTACTGCCGGTCCATCGTTTCAAACCACCGACTGAAAAACAGACTGAGACTCGGTGGCATTGTAATAACGTTACGTACGGTTCAGTGAAGTCCTCGTCACGTAATGAGCACTCATCTCCACGAGTCACTCATCATCACAGTCTGCACCTTGAAGTTTAAGCTGCGCCTCAGTTTCACTTGTTTTCATTTGACAGAGTTAAAATAGAGTAAAACAGGAGGGGCGGGGTCACAGCTCACCTCTTTCCAATTCCAAACCCGTTCACTCCGAGTTCACCTGCACGTCTCTGCACTGTGTGAAGACCTCACCTGACCCGGGTCAGGTTAGAACGCAGACACACGTCATCAGTTCAGGATCGTGGGTAAAACAGAGTGATCAGTTTAATCTGAACTAATGTTTTAATTTAACACAATTTAAAGGGACATGAAATAAATATTAATTCATCTGATTTACTTACAGACAGGCTGTGAAACTTTACTGAGGGAGCAACAGATTTGAAATAATCCACACACACACTGACGAACATCAGGATCACTACAGCTTGATGTCTCCTATGAATGAACTCACCTCCGGTTCCGGTGCGACGGTCCGTCCCACAGAGGAGCGCTGACTGCAGGAGAAAGAGCCCAGAGAGCGAACATAGTTAACACAGAGAGGCTACACTCTGACACTGGGGGCAACAAATCACAACAACACTGATTTATACTAGATGTTGATTTAAACGTGTAAAATAACTGAAGAATGACTGACCTGCTGATGAGCTCTAAATCCACTGAAGGAACAGATTAACGTGGAACTGTTACCATGATTACAGCATGTTAAATCCTCCTATGACTCGCCTGTAAACAATAAAAACATTCACTCCTATTGGACGGCCGACTGTCTGATAACAGGTTTTCCTCCCTGGTGGTCGACTGTACAGACCTAACTGAGTCAATGAAGGATGGCAGTGACAGATGGCACCATCGCCCCCGTCTGGATGTTCAGGAAGGCCTTGTGGATCCACTATAGGGGGGTCAGGTCTCTCAGTGTGGACTGTACCGAGGACTGAGCCCTGTTGTTTAGAGTTTGTGCTGAAAAGCAGCGGCGGCCTTCATTGTTCTCCACTCCTTCTTCTGTAATTGACCAAATGTGCCAGCCGCTGTCCTCTGTCGCTGAGAGATAGGCCTTTATTGTTTTCTTCTGAGGGATAAATCTGTCTCCTTCTCCTCGCTTAAACCACTTTAGAAACTCTGATGTCTTCTTTATCTTCAGTAATAAAGTCAGAGGCCTGAGTGAGTGAGCCGGTCCACATCAGCCTCAGAGCCCGAAGGAGCTTCTTCTTTGAGAAATGTTCGATTCCACAGTTTATATGGAGACAGAACATTTGAGACACGATGGCGTCTGTAAAGCAGGTTTAGACGTTACACTGCTGCGTTATGTGTTATACAACATACTCTACATATCTGCATTCAAAAACGCTCGAGTGTCTGAGAAACCATCTGCTAACAGATTTATAACCAAATATATGCGGCGCTGCCCGCCTGCTTCTTCGACCTGCGGTCTGACCTGAGCATGACGGCTGCTCACACAAGCCTGTGCTCACACACCTGTCAGTCAGAGCGTCCACGGCAGGTCGGAGGTGTTTTAATGGTGGATGGACTCCACCACAGACTGAGGCTGTAACTGACCCCGTCACTCTAATTAAACAAACATCTGATCATTTCATTTAGATAATAATTTAAAGGCTCTGCTAACTGTTTTGAACCCAGCCTGTACATATTGATATGTATATGCCCTCATAAACGTCTAAAATATAATTTATCATCAACAAACCAGCTAATTAACGTGTTAGCATTACCAACCGTTGCTAACCCTAGCGCTACATCAGCTGAAGGTTTAAGTAACGTCAGCTCAGCAAAGAGAATTTCTTTATTTTTAATCTAGCCAGCAAGAAAAATGTTCACAACTTACTGTGGACTTTGTCTTTTCCTCCAAACCTCCATCCCTGGGTCTCTGTCCTCCATCTCTGGGTCTCTGTCCTCCATCCCTGGGTCTCTGTCCTCCATCCCTGGGTCTCTGTCCTCCATCTCTGAGTCTCTGTCCTCCATCTCTGGGTCTCTGTCCTCCATCTCTGAGTCTCTGTCCTCCATCTCTGAGTCTCTGTCCTCCATCTCTGGGTCTCTGTCCTCCATCCCTGGGTCTCTGTCCTCCATCTCTGGGTCTCTGTCCTCCATCTCTGGGTCTCTGTCCTCCATCTCTGGGTCTCTGTCCTCCATTGTCTCTTTTCCCGCCCAAACGCTCCATTATGCTGCGTTCAGTAACACTGGGAAATGAGAAGTTTCTTCCTATCACAGCAGACAGAGAAGTATTTCTTTACCATTTATAACTTTGACATTATATGTGCAAGTGTTGAAATTGTTCTGAAGGTGGGTCATGTTCAAACAGAAATCCAAAAACTTGTGCAAAAGCCTAAAAAATGATAAGTAACGTAAAAAAAAAAATTCACAGCTGCCATTCATCATGAACGCAGCAGGGTCAAGTGTTGTTGGTCAGTTGTTGATGTATATCACCTGATCACAGGTCAGTGTGGATCAACAGGGGTTAAACTTTGTTAGTTATGAGAGAAAAGTTCCATGTTGTTTCAGCACAGGCTGCAGTTGTTCATCTGTGAGACAACAGAACATCTTTGTGTCTTTAAAGTGAGCTGATGATGTTGTCAGCCTCCCGCTGACTCTCTGTTCTGATCCCGCTCCACTGAGCCTGATTTCTGGATGCCATGCCGCTCTGCTGTGCCCCCCTCAGGCAACTCAAGACGCACTTTTGTAGTTTTGCAGATAAACAGAGCAGCAGCTGTGTTCCCCTTTGTAGCCCTCCCGACACAAACCGAGCCCCCACGCAGAGACGACGCTCAGCTCGAGATGAGCACCATAAAGATAAAGAGTTTTTATGATCCTGCAGCACAAGCTGACTGTAATATTTCTTCGGGAGTGTTGCAGCGTCACATCGATGACCTTGCTGAGATTTCACTTTCTGTCCTGGACTTTGTTTTTGGAACAAACCCTCCCCGCCCTGCAGCGTTCAAATGCTAAACAAAGCCTCCACAAAACAACATCTCAGCTCCAGATGATAAAAAGTATAATTTTTCAGCCAGGAGAGGAAATGCCAAAAACATCCCCAGTGTTTAGTCTGATGACAGGTTTGTTTCAGGCAGACGTGAACACTGGTTCAGATTATTTATATGCTTTTAAATGTCCATTAAAGTGCAGCCAGTGTGCAGTCACAGAGAGTAGAACATCATTAATCATTAGTTACTGAAGGGATAACGATGATTTTATTACTCCTGCAACAAACGTGAGATTAAAAGTTTTTACAAACACAAGATGGATTCTTTAAATGCCACCGAAAAGTCAATGTGACCTGACAAAGAGGTCGACACGGGAATAATCATTATTATTATGATCGAGTAAGACCTCAGGAGACAAAGTGCCATCATCACCAAGAAACGCCACCGTAATCATCAAATCAGTACCTGGGTGTCACACTGGATAATAAAGTGGACTGGTCCACCATCACAGAGGCCATCTACAAGAAGGGCCTGGAAAACTAGAAGCTCATTTCAGTTCAGAACATGTAAGGCAGTCCAAACAAGGAGGAGAGGTCCAACCAGCAGGCAGCGTTCAAGAAACCGAAATAATGAACAACAAAAAAGACAAACTAAACTTCTAAATACGGAAGTGAAAGCTGGATAACAGGAAACAGGTGAAACTAATCAAGGACAGGTGAAATTACAGACCATCAAGAGTGTCAGGAAACGCAACAAAGGCAGGAAGTGACGTTACAGACACAAGCAGAATTACAAAATAAAAGAGGAAACCTTAAAACCAGAAAACAGACAGACTTTTATCTTTAAGTAAAATAAATAAAATGCTTTCTGTGTTCTTTATTTTCATTATTTTTCTGTTGTTATCAGTTGAATTAATTTTAATTTTTCTTAAAACACACTGAGCTGCATTTATTGCATGAAAAGCTGCTACAAAAATAAAGTTATTACTATATTTTATTATATATTAGAAATAGATCTGAGTACTTCTTTTATCGCTGGGAGAGGATTGAATGACGGGATATCAACACAGCATTCATTTCCATTCATCCATGCTGACCTCCGCCTCCTCGCCTTCCTCCCTTCAACACAAAGAACCACGACTTCCTGTTTTAATCAGCACGCTGCGAACAACAAGAACGGACTTCCTTTGAGACAGCGGGCTGAAACCTGGCTGATATTTCCTTATGTCGTTTGTTCTCTGCTCTGGGATCTGTTGTCTCATAAAAACTTTAATTATTCAGAGTGACTGTGCACGTATTTTCCTTTTTTAAACAGTAATGGTGGCAGATCACAGAGCTCGTCACTGATGAGCGAGACGTCTCCTCATGGACTGTCTCAAGTTTGAGACTTAATGAATCTGTTTGGTTTGTTGTGTTTCAGCCTCACATCAGGAGACAGAAATAGAAACTTTGTTGTCAGCGCCTCGACGTGTTTTTGGTTCGTTTGATTCTGGAGTGATTTCAGCAGTTTGCATCAGAGGTTTGAAAGTTTCTTTATTTTTAATCTTTACTTTTGTCTCCATCTCTGTGTCTGCTCGGCACTCCTGCACAACAACCTGACAGTCAAATCACACGTGTGGCTACTGCTGTTTGGATTTTAGCAGGAAGTTTATTAAAAAGGTTCATCGGCCTGTAAGGACGTCATCTGCAGCCATGGAAAGAGGATCCAGTTCACCATGGATGTTTCTGAGTTCTCTTCATTGTACATCCTCAATTCCTTTCCTGGCTTCTTAGTCCCTCCCAACTAAGAAGCGAGAGGAGGAGGCAAGGAAGAAACACGAGGAGAGAGGAGCTGAGGAGTCGAGACACTAGCTCATAGTGCTAACTGCAATGCTTAATGGAAAACCTCCCTTACCACACTGAAGGAAAGTAGCTGTTTAGAAGATGATTACTGATTATTGTCTAAAATGATATCTTTGAATTCTTCAAACCTCTCCCGACACTCCTCTAAAGCAAAAAGGGAGAAATGTGCTGCATGGCCTGCTGTCATTCATAAGTCACAGTGTAATTCAGCCTCCTGACTGACTGCTGTAGATGAATGTTTCTACCCTGAGAGTAAACAAGATTCTGAATCCATGTGAATATCATCCAGCTGGGTGAAACTGAAACCAGTCGTTCAGTCCTCACACTGATTCCGAGCTGAGGGGAAACACTGCTGCTGCTAAACACGTCGTCTACGAGGAATGGAAGAAAAATGTCTGCACAGTCACAGCAGAGACTCTGTGAGGAAATATGAGTAATCCTCAACACCAGAAAACTGTGTTAGACATGTACAACCTGTACCACACACCCAACACCATCTCATCACAGAGCTCAATACAGCAGGTCGCAGCCTGAAGGACACTGTGTAACGGCGAGCTGCCTCTACTGGTGTATATTTGCAGACTGCTACCCCTTCACTGCACCCTCTCATGAATGTCTATGAAGTGAAGCCGACACAGGAAGTGCCACAAACTGCAGTTCCTCTAACGTCCACCTGAGGCTGGCTGCAGAAGTGAGTCAGTCTCCATAAGTCCCCATGTTAGACAGCAGAAATAAACATGTTTACAGCCTGGTACAAAAACAGTTTTGGTCTCTGTAGCTAATTTCCCCGTTCATGACAACTGTACTGAGGGTGAATTTATATACAACTCACCTGTTCACATTATATTAAGGCGTGGACGCTTTGATTGACAGGTGGGCGTGGTCACAGAGACTACATCCAGGTTTTATACTCTCAGTGGACAAACACAACAGTACAGAGTCCTGGGTTTGAGTCCAGACTCTATTTTGGTGTCCTGGAGCTGAGAATTCATTTTTACCCATCTTTGACACCTAATTTCATAAACATGTCGATATTTCATTTAAATTTGACTGGGTGGTTCATAACACTTTCGCCTTGGGTCTGACAAACAAATCCCCCAACACGTGATCAGATAACCTGCTGTTAGAGCTGACTCAAACCGTGAAGCAGTCAAACCAAACCAATTATTCCCTTTGTGGTTAAAATATTCACTGCGTCTTTGCTCATTTGATGCGGATTGATGAGCAAAATGGCTGACGGCGCAGAAACTCAGCCCTGCAGGACTCTCAATCAATCGCTCTGATCAAACAATTAGTAAAAAACGTTTAACTGTGAGCACGCAGGCCGTCCTCAGCGTCGATCCATATTGATTTTACTAATGTGCTTTCTGTAAGGCTGCTCGTGACAGATCCAGTTCTGAAGCCTCAGCGCTCATTATGGGAGGTATTCATTGACTGTGGTAAACAACAGACTAAAGGTAGATAATTGAGCAATGAGCCAGGTGAGGCTTTACTTCTCTGTGGTTAAATGAGACGTAAAAACACCTCAAGTTGTTTGAAAATTGACTGAGCAGAATTTATAATTGAACTAATGAAGTTTCAGCTGAAGAAAAGATTAATTGGCCAATCAGTGAGTTGATTATAGGAAAACAATCAGTCAAATTAGAAGCAGATCATTTAACTGTAACTGTTATTTAAGTCAGATACTGTTCGTTATTCTTACTGTCAACAAATGTTATGTTCAGACTCAAACCAACACTGAATATACAGAAATGACCATCCCGCTGTGTTGTTATCCTGATGGACAGATTAACCTAACCACTTGCTAAAGCTAACTGATGTTAGTGGTTCACTATTTGCCAGGAGCCAAACCAGGCGGGTACAAGAAGGGTACAAGAGTACAATTTTATCACAGATACAACATCCATGTTTTATACACAAATGTCTGAAACCTGGATGTAGTCTCTGTGACCACGCCCACCTGTCAATCAAAGCGTCCACGCTCTGAATCCTGCATAACTTTAAGCCTTAATATAATGTGAACAGGTGAGTTGTATATAAATTCACCCTCAGTACAGTTGTCATGAACGGGGAAATTAGCTACAGAGACCAAAACTGTTTTGTACCAGGCTGTAAACATGTTTATTTCTGCTGTCTAACATGGGGACTTATGGAGACTGACTCACTTCTGCAGCCAGCCTCAAGTGGACGTCAGAGGAACTGCAGTTTGTGGTCTGTTTCTATAAGAGAAGATTTAAAGCTCACATCCAGCTTAGTTTAAATACGAAATGTTACATTTTCTGTATTTTTACAGTGTTTTTGTACTTTAACTGACGGTAAATAACGTGTACTGTCGCTTTAAGAGTCCAGCGGTTAACGTCGCGCATGCGCACTCCGCCCAGAGAAAAGTAAATGCGTCAAAACATTGAGAGAGTTTCTGAGTTTCTGAGTTTCTGCAGGTTTCCGTCCATGTGTGTGTTTGTTTTCGGGACATGGTGAGTTCTAAACTTCATGTGTGACGGTGCTTTAGTGTAAAAACTGTTAGAGTTGAAGAAAGTTGGAGTAAACTTCATGAAAAAAGAGATCTAAGACAGAAAATATGGTTTAATGTGACATGTCAGCTCTTATGATCGTTTCTCATGAGCGCAGTCTGCTTTGTTGACTTAGTTTGACTTTATTCAGCTCAAACTGAGTCTCTGTTAGTCTGTCATCACATATTCATATTATACGCACTGAATGGCACAGCACCGTGTATTTATAATAAAAGTTATTTTCTGTTTTCACATCATGTCCTCTCATTGTTCCTCCCGTTTCCGTTTTACTGGACTGTAATTACCCCCTCTGCACAAACAGAGCCGGAGACTTATCCAGAGACTGTACTGAAGGAAAGGTACTGAAACACGCTGAGAAAGTACTCCATTACAAGGAAAAGTACTGAAACGCGCTGAGAAAGTACTCCATTACAAGGAAAAGTACTGAAACGCGCTGAGAAAGTACTCCATTACAAGGAAAAGTACAGAAACACCCTGAGAAAGTACTCCATTACAAGGAAAAGTACAGAAACACCCTGAGAAAGTACTCCATTACAAGTAAGAGTACTGCATTAAAAACCTGAGTGCATGTAAAGTAACTATTATCAGTCAGATATTTCAGCAAAGTGTTTTTCTTCATTATAAATCTAAATATTAATCTTCCTCTTGAGGGTGAATTGTAATTATATGTAACGCTTCCTTTAGCGCCACCATCAGGTCAGAACGTTTATTTAAGGGCAGTGTTGATTAAAATGGTGTCGCTGTTTTCATCAGTCTGAAAATAAGATGAGCAGAGCACTGCTGTGACGCTGAAGTACAACACTGTATATTTTTATGTTTTTATCTGAACACGTGTTTCATAAAGTCGGTGCAGCCGTCTGACGGAGCTACGGGATCCCAGAGTGGACAATATAAACACTGACTGTAGAGACAGTCTGTAGTTCCTCCGTCACACAGAAGGGTGGAGCGTGAGGTGGTGGCAGTCTACCTGGACCTTTACCTCAGCAGGCTGACACTGTGGCCTGTCCTCCAGGCTAACTCCTGAAGGTTCTGACCTGCGGTGGACGAGTTCACTGGCTTATCCGCGATCTCAGAGCCACGACCCACGAGAACCTGACGGGACGAGAAAGAAGCGAACGTGTTAATGAGACATGAGTAGAGATGGAGAGAGCTCACTCACCTGAGCCAGCTCTCACTACAAAGATGAAATGACAAACCAACTGTGTGCCTGTGTCTCAGAGTGAAGATGAATGAGGATGCGTTCGAGGTCCCGGAGAGGAACGAGTACCGTTACCTGGTCCAGGAGGAGGGGGAGGACGAGGTCCAGTACGTCCGGCACAGACACTACATCAACCCGCTGCTGGTTCTGTCCCGACGCTGCATCTTCCTCATCTGCCTGGGCGTGCTCGCTCTGCTCTCTCTCGCCGCCTACCTCGGCTACATCGCCCAGACGCTGCCGCCGGGCCTCGCCGCGGTGACGACGCGCTGCGGGGAGTTCAGAGGACGACACGTGAGTTTTAAACACAGCTGCTCACATCTCTCTGTCCACACTTCATTTTATTGGTTTATTTCATCATAAATGTTGTAATCAAAGTATCTGACAGAAGAAATCCTTGTTACAGAAGGAGAACTCGTGGCTGTCTTCAGCCCTCGTGTCTTAACCCTGAAACCCCCCCGGGCTCGGCTCGGTGTCGCCATGACCTCGATGCTGTTTTGGTCTGTTCTTCACACCTGGTTTCATTTCCCTCTGGACTTTGTCGCTCAGATTTGGCCATTTCCTCTTGATCCGTGCTTCTCCCATGAGCTAGTATCGACATTGTGGCGTAGTATTTACAAGACTTTATGGTTGTGGAAGTTGGAGGCATTAATTGATGAATTGTGTCAGTGTGAAGTCAGAAGTTCTGATCTGAAGACGTATAAACCAATAAACCAAACATTCTAAATGTTGTTTCACAATAAGAATTTCAGACTCGTGAAGTTTCCATAATTTTCTGCTTCCTGGGTTTGACCCTGCTGGACTTCCCGAACACAAGTTTCACATTGAAGTGCCGACCGTGCAGGGACTTGAACACATGATGGAAGTCATTTCTGCTGAATATTTAATGTCACTGATCAGCTTCATGAACCTCGTTTCTAACTTCAATAATCAATAAATAGATTATTTGTTAGTTCCTGCCTTCCTCGACAGTGAAGCTTGGTTTGAAAATGGACTGTGTCTGGTTCATGTTCACGTCTCCACGTGTGCTCCTAGTTTGAGTTTGCCATCTTGTGGCTGTTTTAGTGTAAATCCAAATCATCAACACAAAGACAAAATAATGTCTGTGGTTTAAAAAGGTTTTTCCTCTGTTTGAATATCATCTTTACTTTATTATATGAAAACACAAAATATAAATGTGATTATTACACTTTATGTGAATCATGAAGAGAGAGAATAATAATTACAAATGCAGCTGCACGATCCCAGAACAGTGGAAACAAACACTGAATGAGACAATCTGTAGTTCCTCCGTCACACTAGAAGGGTGGAGCATGAGGTGGTTGCAGTCTGCATCTACACCTCTACCTGAGAGAGTTAAGATGAAACTTTATTCATGCTTCATACTTTTATCAGGCTGAATCGTTGCAGGATCGTGTGTTGGTGTGTCTGATCGTAACCTCTGTGATCAGGAAATGACTTTTCATTTCTTTTATTAGTTTAGACTCAGTCGGTCTCTCGGTCTGAGCATCTGATTGGCTGCAGCGCCGGATCCCGGCTGGAAAAAACACAAACTAAGAAGCACTGAACGCAGGATACAGATGAAAGTAATAAAACAGACATGAATTCAGATGAGCTGTTTTTAGTGTTTCTGCGCTGTGGGGTTCAGAGTTTGACTGAAGTGAGAGTACTTCTTCCTCCTCTGCTGCTCACTGTGACCTGTCCTGAACTCTGTCCACTGACAGCAGGATGTTTGGACGCATCGAATCAGGGTGAAGTTCAGTTTACAGCAGAGAGCCCAGGAGTTTGTTTCAGGCTGTCAAGTAAACACTGAGCAGACTGTGAACTTACTGATGCCTCCAAACTGAGCCGATCTGCACCATGACGAGCTCGAGTGTTGAGATTTTCCTTTATTTTCATTTTTCAATCTTCCTTTTGCAGAAAAATGGTGCATACTCTTTTAAAGGCATGCGCTACGCCGCTCCACCCATCGGTAAGTTGCGTTGGGCTCCTCCGGCTGAACCGCCGTGCAGGAATGTGACGACCGACGCCAGCCGCTTCCGCAACGCGTGTCCTCAGGTCCGACTGCCGCTGAGCTCGGGGAAGGTGATCGACCAGGAGGACTGCCTCTTCATCAACGTGTGGACGCCCACGCTGCAGCCCAACGCCAAGCTGCCCGTCATGGTGTGGATCCACGGAGGGTTCCTGAACACGCTCAGCGGAGGAGAGCCGGGTTACTCGCCCACGGAGAAGCTCGCCGCCGACACAGGAGTGGTTTACGTCAGCTTCAACTACAGACTGAACGTCTTTGGCTTCCTGGCGCTGGAGATGCTGAGAGAAGGTTCCCCAAAGAACACCTCAGGTGAGTCGTGAAGAGCTCTGTTCAGGTCAGGTGGAGACAGGTAATCTGAATACTGCTGAGGGGGAGAAACCAGATCAAGAGCAACAGCAACTAACCCTAACCGCTCTGCAACATTTATTTTAAATTCATCTCATAGTTTATTTTCATTAGAAACTTTGTAGTAATTTGATAGTTTAACATGTTTAATCAGTTCATTGTTACGACGACAGGGAGGTCACGTACCACCAGTGGTACCCGTGCCATAGTTTGAGAAACAGCAGTCCAGATTTAGTTCAGCCATCATTTCCTGTCTGTACAAAGTAAAAGTCCATTAATGCTCTGTACACGGGCTGTGTAAACACTTCTAACAGGACTCTTACTGCTGATGTGTCGTATTGAGTTTGGCTCCAGCTCGAGACTCGTTTTCAGGGTCAGCAGTCAGCGGATCAGATTAAAGAAAAGGCTCCACAGTTTGAAGGAACGGCTCTTCACACGCTCAGTTAAAAACACAAAGTGGGATCAAGAAGTTCAAGAAGTCGTTATGGTTGTTTTTAATATCTCCCATCGACCTCGCTGCGTTAAGAACGGTCATCTTCCCACAAACTGTTCACTCAGCAGACGCTGAAATATTTATGCTGTTTACATCGTGCTGTGCGTCCGCGCTCCACCTTCCCATTAACGAGTGAATACTTAATGAATGTTAATGCGAGTCAGATAAATGCAGCTAATTTCTCTTCCGTGTTGATGTTTGTATTTCCACACGCCGTGGGACACAAATTAGCATCAAGCTGCGTCATTCCTGCTCCATAACCCGAACACGCTGCCGTGACCTGGATGTGAAATGACCCGTTAAATGAGAGAGCCTCCCGTGATGGCGTGATGGCACGAGTCCTTTTCATCGCTCGCGCTCACATTTCTAATTTTGAATCCTCTGATCCTGTGGCCCATTTCCTCGCTGCCTCAGCCTGAAAAGAGTTAAATATAGTTCAGGCTGCCAGAATGCTACAGCGAGCCGGCTTCAGGTTCTGACAGAGAAAATGGGACGCCGGAAACAAAGCCACATCAGAGCAGGTCCTCCTCACTGATCGATCCTCCTCCTCCACCACAGGGAACTATGGCTTCATGGACCAGATCGAAGCCCTGAAGTGGGTCCAGATGAACATCCACGTGTTCGGAGGAGATCCTGGGAAAGTCACAATATTCGGAGGTACAACGACACGAAAAAGAAAGTACATGAAGTGTTGATCTAACTTATTCTGACTGATTCGACTCTGGACGTCCAACACAGAGCAGACCCAGCTGACAGGAAGTCAGACAGAAATGGCATAGACAATCTGGCAGATTTTCAAAATAAAACACCCTCCAGATTGTAAAAGACAAAAGGGAAACTCTGTGAAGGCTCTCAGTCATTCTGAGAAGATTCTGTTAAATCTTTTAGTATTTGTGGATGTTAAATGTAGAAGCCAGAGAGTTTTTCATCCCCAGTATCTATCGTCACTAATTCTGTGTAGATCTTACACCACAAAGCATTTCACAATTGGACCGGTCCAGAACAGGTGATGATGTGATAATGATTTTCTCCATCAGCTGCTGAACAGGTGAAATAAAAAACTGCTCACTCTTCCTGTCAAAGCCTCTCCAAGAGGCCGATGTTTGAACTCCTCTGACCCGTTATGAAACCTTCATAGAAGCTTTTATCATGATCTGTCTCTTATAGCTAAACTCTAATTTGTTTGGATAAAGTCGGGTCAGGTGAGAACCGTCTCAGAACCTTCATTTCATCGAGCAAGCAAGCGAGTATTAATTATTAAACACGATGGCCTTGTGACCGTCAGTGCAGCCTGGGCGACCCGTAGTTGGGGTCAGGATCTCCAGGTTGGAAACCAGTGATACAGGAGAAATGAATAACCATCAGGTCGAGCGATAGTGACGGCCTGCTAACCTGCTCTCTTTCTGTCCAAGATGGGACCTCCGTGTGGACGCTGATGACGTCTCCGCTGGCGAAGGGTTTGTTCTGGGCGGCGGTGGACATGAGCGGCTCGTACGTCTCCAACACGACGCTGGAACAGGCCGAGTCCGACAACCGAAACCTGGAGTTCCTGAAGAAGACGGACTGCAGAGACCCGGCCTGCCTCAGACGCCTGTCTGTCAGGCAGATCTTGCAAGTAGGACATGATGACACCGCCCTGTCCTCCACGGCCGAGGCGTGATTCTCTTGAATGTTCTCTTTAATATTTGAGGTTCATGAAACAATAAAAGATTTTGATAATTTGATGGATTATAACGTCCCGTCCAGGTATATGAGCACCTGAGTTTTACTGCGATCGTTAATGAAGAAAATGGAGATTAAATTTAATAAAAAACTTTAATTCAGAGGCTGAAATCTGCGGTCATAACTTCATTAGAATTTATGAAATGAAAGAGAAGAAGACTCACTGTAACCTCAGGATGAATTATGAATAATAGATTTTATGAAATGAAAAACATACGAGCTCAGCCAGTAAAAGTCATCACACCGTTATCTTTTTAAAATGTCACGTTACGTTTTTCCAGCTGCCGCCCAGTGTGACTCTCAGAACACTAAAACTGTCTGGACGTAGTCTCTGAGACGTCCCCGCAGACTGTCTAAAACCTGGACGTAGTCTCTGTGACCTCGTTCTCTTCTCTGCAGGCCGTCCCCTGGCAGCAGTACCCGTCCTGGGCAGCAGCTGAGGTGACGGACCTCCCTGTTAAAGGTCGCTTCATCGGCCCGATGGCGGTGGTGGACGGATACGTCCTGGAAGCTCCACCTTTGGAGGTGTGGGAGAAGAAAGGAGGCCACAGTGACGTCCCTTTTGTCATCGGGACGATGGAGCAGGAGGTGGACTTCAGGTGAGAGCTCACCTGGTTCAGGTTCATCACTGTGAGTAAGTTCACAAGTCTCAAGTCTGCCGTTTCCTCTGCAGCCCGCCAGCTGAGAACATCTCCATGTGGATCTGGGAGGACTACAGGTGGTTTGTAAATGGTAACTATGGAAACTTTCATGACATGATTACAGTTAAAACATCTTATAATTTGGATGTTGAGAATGTGTGAACTTCATTATATCTGAGTCAATCTGCCGTCACGTCTCTCCTCTGCTCAGAAAAACTGAAGTCCTTCAGCGGGAATCTCTCCTCAGCGGCGTTGGACTTGTATCCGAGCTCCGCCCCCTGCCCCACCAAAATCCGCTGTCCAGAGAGAGCCTACACCACCATGGTGTCTGACATCCGGGTCACCTGTCCCAACAACGAGCTGGCCCGGAGGGCTGCAGGTAAACTCAGAGAGCACTGAACTCCCCTGGGTTCATCACTGAGCAGCGTTAAACGTTAGCGTCGTTTTATTCAGAAGAACAGATCTGCGTCCTCCTCCCTCCGTGAGTTTGCAGTATGATCGAGCTTCGTGGAGGTTTCGTGCCTGTGGGGCTCGTTAAGCTCGCTCTGCACAAACTGACATTTAGTTGTTTTGAGAGGAAACTGCAATGCATCCTGGGTGATTTTCTGCACAGTTCATTGTTTTTTTTAATGTTACACAGCCTGTTTTTTTTCTTTGAGGCTCACAGAAATCATTTTCAGTGAAAGAGAAACAGCAGGAAGATTCAGTAACATAAAGGCAGCTGATGTTCATGGAAAGATCCAAACCAGCAGTGAATGAATCAGCCTGATGTACCTTCTTCTTCTGAACACTGTAGTTTATTTATTCTCCATCCTGCTGCCACAAATACCTGTGTCTCTAAAACAAGTCTTAAATTTCAGCTTTTAGTCACAGAGACTACTAAACTCTGAACGCAGCGCTGTCCATGCAGTAGCCTCCCACAGTTAGCGGTTCACCTTCTTTCCTCCTCTTCGTCTGCAGCCGCCCTGAACAGTCCTGTGTATCGATACGTGGTCACGCACACGCCGTCACGCCCCGTCAACATGTCCAGCAGTCTGCTGCCGTTCGCCAGCCGCTTCGCCTTTCACCGCCTCGACGCCATGTCTTTCTTCGGAGCGCTGGAGTCCGTCCTCGGGAAGCCACCCTCTGATACCGACAGGACGTTCCAGGATCTGATCAGACGGCACCTCGTCAACTTCGCCACAACAGGTGACGCTGATGCTTCCTGACAGTGTTTGCTTCTCTGCACAGGTGGATGACACTCCTCCTCTGTCTTACAGGTAAGATGGCAGGTGAATGGCCAACGTACCCAGCAGCCACCGCTCTCCTGTCCAACACCCTGTCGATAGCGGAGAACTACACGGCTGAGAAGTGTCGGCTGTGGAAGGAGAACGGGCTTTTCGCCTACGCCTGGACGAACTGACCACGAGCACAGAGGTGATGTCACGTCCTGCAGCAGCCAGTTACCTGGCGACTGAAGTAAACTTTTTATCGCTGTGATCTGTGTTTAACCCTCCAAAGACAATCAGCAGTGTCCAGCAGCTTCGTCTTAAAAACAGGAAGAAACTGAATCACGAGTTGTTTTCATTTGAAAATCAAAACTTCCTCTTTAATTGATGCCAAATGTTGCACTCCTCGAGAATAAAATCAAACTCTGGTCAGCGTCAGACGACTGGAGGGAAGTGAAAAGAGTTTTTTGACCCTTAAACTCTGCGATCAAAGATGTTCAACGTCAGGTCAGTGTGAAGTGTGAGGAACCGTCCCAAATATTTAAGAGAATCTGACCCGGCTGTCAGAGTCTGAGCATATTTGCAGACCCGCCCATGAAGAAGTAAAGTTAGAAAGTAACTTTTTAAAAAGTTGATGAGTTCAGACGGAGCTCGGCTTCAGGGATTCACAAACTTTCTAATGTCAGGAACCTTTAAGAAAACATTACCACAGACAGACGGACCTGTTCGACCCGCTGAAGTTCCTACAGCTTTATATTAAATCAACTCCATGTCTGATTTGTTGCCTCCAGTCTCAGAGACTGAGCTGTAAATCTGGTTACATCGCCCGCCCGCCCAGCTCTGGTTCTGACCCGACACTGGCTCCGCTCCCCGCCAGCATCAAACTGTCACCTTCTTCACAGCCTGCAGAGACAATCATGTAAATACGACATTAACCTTCACATCGCTCGTCATTTACCCTCTTCACGTTTAAACGTCACGCTTCAGCATCATCGACGCGCTGCCGTCACTTCCTGTGGGAGCTCTGAAAGGGAATCGGACTCGCGTGACGGTGAACGCGCGACACTCCGAATTCAGGGGACGCTTGATTTATGAACCTGTGGAGTCCTGCTGTTTGCACTGATTCTTAACCACGAAGCTCGGCCACTAAGTCTGTGCACTTCCTGTCAGCGTATGACGCGTGTGTTTTATGACGCGTGTGTGTTTTTGTTTTTTCATTCCAGGTGTTCATGAATCTGTTTGTTTGACACATTCACTCTCTGACTTTGTCTTTGTAAACAGTAATTAAGCTTCATTTGTATTAATTAATTTGTGGCATCGTGACATGTGATCGCTCGCACACTCAATAAAGTTTCACCATGAATGATTCGTTTGTACATTTTGTTTCATGTCAGTTAAACGTCACAAACAATAATTAGTGTGGTTGAACTCTGTGTGTGTGGCTGCATGTTGAAGCCCTGCGCTGACCTCTGACCTCTCATGTGACAGAAGATGGATGATGTTATTTAACTGCAGTGACACCGGTGGGTCTGAACTCTTCCTCTAGCGCCCTCATCAGGTCAGACCAGGAGCTGTCTGTGGTCTGCAGTCCCGTGTGTGTCCAGCAGATGGCGGCAGCACCGAGCCGTGCTCCGTGTGTGTCCCGGAGGTTCTGTGTCTTTAAGGCCGGGACTCGCTGCTCGCTCTCGGCTGTCTGGTGCCACGCTGCGGCGCCTGCTCAGTGCGCTGAGTGCTCGGATCCTGGACCAGGAGCTCCTCTGTTGTCCGTTACGTCTGCTGCACCCTGTCTGCGCGTGTGTGCGTGTGTGTGCGCGTGTGCTGGTGTAACCTATGGATTGACGGAGGCAGCCTTTTGTTGTCAGCCCGGTGGTTTGTCCTGCTGGAGCTGCACTTTCAGCGGAGAATGCCCAGAGGAGCCGGAGCTGTGTCCCTGCACGGATAGCGCAGAATACACCCGAGAAACACGGTAAATCCTCCGTTATTCGCCCCGTTTATGCGTTTTTATGCGTTTTCGCGCTTTTGTTTATTCTCATTAGAATAAAATGACTCGCGCGAGGCTGCAGCGCCGCACATCACGCCTCAGCCCGCAGGATGCGCGTCTGTTTACCGCCAGAAAAAAAGACTCTGAGCTGTCAATCAGATCCAGATGTGACTGAAACGTCTCAGACTGGATCAGCATCTTTCAGCCCGGCACAGCTCGGCCCTGTGAGGGGAGCGTGAAGGCAGCAGCGGCGTTCAGGCCTGCTGGGAGTCCACAGCTGCAGAGACACTGATGTTGCTTCACAGTGTTTCTGATGAGGGAGCAGCTGTTGGTGTAGGTGAGGTCAGACTTTAAAATAAATCAGTGAAAGCTCATTTAAATGTTTGTGAGGTGGAAAGAGTCGAGCTGGCCTCAGCAGCTGCTGCAATGATTAATCACTGACTGATAACTGAGTAATCATCAAGATGATTTCAGCTCAACAGATGTGAATATTCTCTGTGATCAGCCAGAACATTATGACCACCTGCCAACATGGTGTCGGTCCAAACCAGCCCTGAACCGTGTTCACCGTGTGCATCACCCCACGGCCGTGCTGCAGGTCCAACGCGTGTTCTGGTTCTAATGCATCAACTCCGAGGACAAAATGTCACCTTGGAAGTTTACCGACCCAAAGACTCTTTTTTTTAAACGCACTAATCGATAATGAAAATCTCTGTTGGACCCAGTCAGTCCTGCTTGTTTATCCGTAATGTGCTGAGCTAAAGAGCTGATTTGTTTTTTATTAATTCATCATAAAACAGGAAGAAAACAAAATACCTAGATCGTCTTCCACAAAGCCCGCACACGTGACGTCTGCAGATCTCCACCCAGCAGTTCAAAAGTCAGATTGTTGGAGGAGAACATGAGACCATAATTAAATCTGAATAACTGGAGCAGTGGAGGAGTAATCCTGTGTTTCCAGCTTTTGGTCAGATCCTCGAGTCGTCCAGGAAGTGAAGTGGTAACATGTGACGCTCTGTATAATATTATTTACAGAGGCAGAGGCAGAAGCCTGGAGCAGCAGATCCTGGATCATGGTGGATCTGCAGAGACCGGCTGGGTTCAGAAAGAACTCGTATCGATGTAGAGAGTGAAACAAGGCTGTAAGCTTCATGTAGCAGCCTGATTAGCACGGTTAGCGTCCATGTGGTTTCATTTGAAGCTCGGCTTTGTCTTCTTCCAACATTTCTATCTGGAAATCAGAAAAGTTGAAAACAAAGAAGCGTTTCCCATTTTCCACCACAACAAACGTCTGAACCGAGTCCAAACCCAAATCCCAAGTCTGTTTCATGAGGTTCTGACTCTGCTCCAGTTTTCGGGACATTTAGTTCACGTATAAAGGAGCCAGTGTGCTCAGGACTCGGTCCGGCAGTCAGGTAGAGTTAAGAGCTGCCGTCCAGTCTCTCCGCTCTCCCCCAGTTTGGGCCTCCACCCTTCTTACTGGGACTCCTGCCAGAGCTTCTCTGTGATTTAGAGTGCTGACCACATGCAGCCGCTGCCATATGCTTCAGATGACAGCTCATATTTAAAGCTTCTGTAAGCTTTAACCTTTCTACGCGAACCTCAGCCGGACCGCAGCTGATCTCAAACTAGATTCGACTTTTTAAATTCGTTCTCCTCCAATTTACGATGCATCAAATCTTTAGCTGACAGAACTGAAATCTGGTGAGTCGAGTATCTGTGTGAAAAATGTCAAGATCCAAATGTTTGAGGTCTGCAGTGACCCGACACATGTTTATAGAGGCTGTGTGCTTCCAGCTTCAAGTGGAAAAAGTCTCTGGAATACAGGAGCTCTCCGACCACGATGGGACAGTAAAACTCTCCACCAAAAGACGAAATTCTTTCAAGGTTACCGGCTCCAAGAGGGAGATTAATGACTGCCTGGTAGAAAAACACGGTGGATGATCCTGCATCATTACCTCATTAGAGCTGGACGACATTTAGAAAATGACTTAAAGTCTGTAAACACGATGCAGCTGTCCAGCCTGATGACGTACCAGGTTATTGTCTGAAATATGCTGATGTATTTACTTACAGTACAGACATGTCATGTGACCGTGCCTCCACGTGTTTCTGTGTACTGACGACCCCCGTGTGTGGCCACAGACACAGCTGTACTGTAGCTGCGGTCACATCCAGTCATTTTGTTCTACGCTGTAAAAAAGAAGATGGTCACAAAAACCGAACCCGGCGTCCACTCTGACAGCACTGCGAGGTGGTTTTCTTGCTGGGTTTGGCTCCTGGCATCCCGGGGCCACGTTATTCCCTGTTGGTGTCAGAGGCTGTGCTCGGACCCGGTCCGGTCTGCCTGGTTCTGTTCCCTGCTAACGGCATATTCAATTAGCAGAAGTTAATTAATGGTTAGCTACTTTAGCGAGTGGTTAGACTAAAGCTATCTGTCCACCATGAACTCTGTAACTCTCAGAGAGTTGGATCAAATATATAAAGTTCTATAAAGTTCTGCAGTTGTGCTTTTGTACAGTCACCAGTGAGGCCCAGTCCCTTTGTTTGCCAGCTCTTTGTTCCTGCTTTGGGAATATCAGACTTTCATTGTGTAATCCAGCTTTAGAGATATTCCTAATCCAGATGGTCCGTGTACTGGTGCCGGTCCTTGCAGTGAATGCAGATGAAGGATTAATAACCTTGCTGCTTTGTTGGGGGGGATTTAGCAGCACTGACTGTATGACGTGTTTTAAACTGTCAGCCTTCAGTTCGTGGAAAGTTTCTCTGTAAATTAAAGGAGACGTACGACCCGGCGACCGTTAGAGGTCTCCTGGTAACTCAAACACAAACTCTGGTTTCCTGTCACAGCACCTGAGTGTTGGAGTGAGCAGATATCACGTAGGAGGCTGGTGGGTGGTGTTGTAATCCTGTAGTTCATATGAACGCTGTCAGATTGATTCTTCCCAGGGGGCTTATATTACTGCAGCCTTCAGCACACACACCGCTCTGCAGTTCAGCTCTCTCGTGTTACCCATCTCCGGCCGTCTGATGGATAAACCTGCAGCACGCTGCCCACTCATGGACTGGTTCTGGATCCACGTCTCAAATGTTACTGGGCGAAATTTCAAAGATGAAGACCAAACTAGTCAGAGCTTCTGTGGGTGGAAATAATGTTTTGGTTTCACCAGTTTTCTTTCAAAGTTTTGGACATCTTAGGTATATCATTAGTTACAATTCAGTAATTATGTTGGTGGACCCAAATAACTCCCAAATTGTGCCGCGTCATGACTAACGGGCCTGCGACATGCTAGAAACACCAAAGCTTTACGTTCTCACCATCATCTGAGCGTCGCACCTCCATGTATTTAGTCACAGTTTATTTCCTCTGGAGTTTTGTCACTGTAGCATCAAACTTGGAGTGCTATGTATGATAAGTATCTCTGGGTCTTGTTTACAAGTGATGGCAGCCGGCGGGTTGATGCAACATCAGCAGTATTGCAGACATTGTTCTGGACTGTTGTCCAGTAGCTCTCGATCCTCCAGTCCATCTACGTTACAACCCTCACCTAGGGTCATGATCTCCAGGTGGTGACTGATACTTTGCATTTTAATCAGAATGAGAAATGTATAATGAATATATGATGAAGTCATTACAAACAAAATGTGTTTGTCTCACGGCGCTGCCAGCTCATGCGTTGGTTTGGAGGCCAGCAGTCGCCCACATCGATCAGCTGTGCTCTTGTTGTTCTTCAGCTCATGTCGTCCTCGTTTTCTCTCTGCAGGTGTTGACATGAAGAAAGACATTGAGACTCTAATAGCAGAGGAACGCGCTGACATCATCTTGAAATATGCTACGGTGAGTTTGAGTCTTTTATTTGGTCCAGACGGGTCAGACCACGACTGTATTCACTGTGGAAATGTGTGCAGCTACATTATCTCTGTGTGTGATTGTTCTGTAGGATGGAGAGTTCACACGTGGTTGATTTTGTGGTTAAAGAAACCAACAGGCGCACTGAGAAGGACGAGAGCGTGAATTCAAATGTGTGTTTGTGTGGTTTGTGTGCAGTGCACAGTTCTGCATGTGAGGAGCACAATGCTCTGTGTGGGTGGATGCGAGTACGCTGCTGCCAAAGTGCATTAATAACACGTTGTGTAATAACACGTTTGGGGCTGTGGTTTGATGTGATTGGAGAATGATGAGCCGATTAAATCCAAATGAAACTGAAACTAACATTAAAACCTGGCATGAAAAGACTCAGTTAATAACTCAAACTAAGTGGAGACGATGAAGTCTGACTCTTTTCCTTTCAGTTCTGGTCTTGAGTCAGAGATCAACCAAAAGCACCACCCTGTTTTAGATAGTTGTGTTGAGTTAATCACAGGTTACATTCATGTAACCACCACCAATGTTTATCATCCACCTGGATGATGAACGGCAGCCATGTTGCACCAGAACGCTCATCACACATCAGCCTATAGACCCCGATGATGGAGGTGGTCAGATGGAGAGAGCAGGGTTGGAAAGGAACCCAAGGATCCCCGGGCTTGCCATGGGATCTTTATGAACCACACTGACCTCGGAAGGATCCAAAGGACGGTGTCTTCCACGGCACGGCGTCCCCAACGGGCATTGTGATTTATTAAACTGCCCCACATCGGTCCAACAATACTTGGGAGCAATCCCCATCCAGGTAGTATCCAAGGACACACCTGCGTGTCATCAGTCGTTCAGCAGAAACGAGGCTGAGATGGTTTGTGCATCCAACACTGAGATATCTGTTACCATTGCGACTCCGGTACATGTTCAGATCAGATCCCAGTCTGTGTCATTAATGCACGACGAGTGTGAAAGCTTCTTCAAGCTGGTTTTTACTCGAACAACAAGCTGGAGTGGTGGACGTGCTGATGCAGGGTTGAACGGTGGGGAATGGAGATGGTGGCAGCCAGAGGTTAAATTTAGCTCAGCAGCTCGGAGCAGAGGGGTGGATGGGGCGATGGTTGTAGATGAGGGTGGGGGTTGCTCTGTCTAGCCATAGCAACAGCTGTGACACGCTGTGCAATGATTGACTTGACACCGAGCGCCGGGGGCTGGCTGTGGTCCCGGTCATCGCGATTTCTGTGTCAGGATGCTGGTTTTCACGGCAGAGAGGAGGACTCTGGGTAGAAGCCGGCACAGATACATGCAGGTAGAAAACAATCTCACCTGGCTTCACCTCTGCTGCTCTCGGCCAGCAGATCTTCATCATGTTTACACTGAATCATCTCATGTGGAACACATTTAGTGACAATGGATAAATGACTTCAGTCATTGATGTTGGACCGGACCTTTGCCATCTGAACTTGATGACACATGAAACCTGACAAGAACTTACAAGAGCTTTGCAAACACCAAGCATCCTGATTCGGCTTTTTGTCAGTTGTTTTGATTGAAATCAGAAACAGTCGAGGTCACTGTGATGTGTCGATCAATCACATCATCAACATCAGCATCAACTCTCTGTGATTTACTGCTGGCAACTGTAGCTGCTGTTAGCTCAGTTTGTTAGCTGGGCTGTCTGGACTGTGAGCTCAGAGCAGCGTGTGGAGCGTTAGTGTTTGTACCACAGGAGTTTTGGACGTTTTAGGAGGTGTTCAGGCCCAGCAGTCAGCAGCTTCTATGGACATGATGGCAGAGGAGCAGAGAGTGAAGAGGACGCTGACGGAGGAAGCTAAGAAGAGAAAAGGAGAGAGTGAGCGAGCAAGAAGCCGCCGGACAAGAGTAAATCTGGGACTGACTTTTAGTGGTTGGTGAGAGCTTGGTGAAATAAAAGGCTGAAAGACAGACGCCGAGCTGGGCTGACTGCTGCTGGACTAGTCAGTGATATTAGCTGCTGCTTTGTCTCTGAGCAAACGCTGATTTATACGAGATGTTGCTTTAATTAGAACAGAGGATACAAGTTATATTTTGAGTTGCACTAAACTGAGAGATGCTGATCTCCTTCTGTAACGCTCTCTAACACCCTCCATGATGAAGTATTTTTAGCCCTCTCACATTCATGGCGCTGACATCACTCGCGGTGCCTCGGGGGGCTCCGAGTGCCGACTCAACCGCGAAGAAGCGGCACAGCTTCTGTGAGCACATGCTGACCCTCGCTGAGAGCAGGAGGCTGATTGGCCGCCGTCCAGCCAACCACGCAGCAGTGTTGTTATTCAGAGCGAGAGCGAGAAGCCTCTCCGGTAGGCTGTCGGAGGATTAGTTTCCCTGTTATGTCAACACTGGGACCAGATTGTAGCCTAAATGGATTTTCCATGATACAAACATTGCTCCTAAACTTTGTGCTGCTTAATGCAGATTCTGTTTGGGTTGGAGAGTTTCACTGCAGGGTGTTACTACGGCTTCAGTTTGACTTATTAAGTCTGTTTGTGTTTAAACCTTTTAGTGCAGTCTGTATTTAAAGCCACTGCACACAGGATGAAGATGATTTTCATCTCTGTTGTTTCCTGGTTATGGCTGCAGGCTGCAAACTGCATGTCAAACTAAAGCAGCTGTGATTGATATTTTTTGTGTTTGAGGTGGGTGTCATTGATTGTTGAATCTATTACTGTCAGTCCTTTGAACACATGCTGTATATTTTATATTGTGTTGACAGTGCAAAGGTAAGTTTGTGTGTTTGTGTGTTCAGGGCCGGCAGGGCGGGGTGGAGATCGACCCCTGGGAAGATGCCGACTACAATATCTACAAAGTCATCGACCGCTTCGGCTTCATGCAGTAAGTCCGTCCTGTGTTTGTTGGTGGACGCGTGCAGAGATCTCTGTCTGTTTCTGACCGACTGTTTGTTTTGTTTGTTTCCCTCCAGCGAGGAAGAGCTGCCGGCCCCGACGGCTCACGAGGAAAAGGTAAAGACGAGACGCCACGAGACGCGAGCGGACTGAGGTTATCAGTCGTGTTTTGCTCACCAGCTTCTGTTTCCCTCGCAGCGAAAGCAGCTGGAGATAGAGCGAGCAGAGAAGTGGCTGAAGATGGTGAAGAAGTGGGATAAATACAAGAACAGCGACAGAGTGAGTTACGGCCCACACATTCCAGATCTGGCTCTAATAGAAACGTCTTCATGTTTTCGTTTAAATGACTTCACTGCTGAAGAGTTCAGACGATCGCTGACAACTATGTGAAAATGGTTTCTCTGTGGTCAGGCTCTGTGAGGTCACAGGATGAATCACTGTCAGTGCCGAGCCCAACAATAGTTTATTGTAGCAACACGCTGAATTCCTTCAGTACATGCACAGTCACTCTGAATAACGATCGGAGCTTCACGTAAGCCCCAAAATATGAGTCGAACTCCGCGATAATTGGAGGAAAACCTCCGCCCGCACTCACAGACATCCACCGCTGACATTTTCTAATGATTATCTGACTCTTTAAAGCTCCACCAACAGTTTTTAATATCAGCCTCTGCACCTCATCGCACACAGGACTTTGTGTAACGTGCTTTAGGCCCCGGATTCGATCCAGCTGCAGGTCCTGAAAACTGCACAAACACGTGAAGCTTCACTGTGTTCAATGCAACAGTAATCCAAACTCTCATCCTTCAAACACAGCACAGTTATTACCCTGAGCAGCACCTGACTCACACACAAACCTGCTGATTATGTTTCATGTGAAAACTTTGTCTTTGTTCCTGTGAATGTTGTCGTAGGCGAACTGTAGGCGGTCAACTTTTCCGGTGACTCACGCTTTACAGCATCAGCTCTAAAAAACCTTCACCCACTGTTTATCTCCTCTCTCCTGCGCTCTGCTGTCAGATGGTGAAACGGGTGTACAAGGGCATTCCCCTGCAGCTCAGAGGCCGGGCCTGGGCACTGATGCTGGACGTGGAGAAGACCAAGAAGGAGAACGAGGGCAAATATGAGGTGTGCACTCAGAATGTCGTCCAGCCTGCAGAAGGCTCCGTGCATGGCCTGTCAGTATCATCGTATCACATGAAATATTAATACAGATTTCCTCAAGTAGTGGGCAGCGCCTTGATTTAACTGCAGAGGACTTTATTTCTCACCTATGCTAAGCTAGGCTAAACATGTCCCAGTGAACTGTTGGCATGGCTCCACCTCTGAATGAACGACATGTTTTATGCTGGCTCGCTCTGACGGCGTTCTAACAAACAGACCATGCAGGACCTCCTTCAGGTCTTTGGGGACGTTCTCCTTCCAGAAATGACTTCAGACGTGATCAGAAAGAACGAGTGTGGTTTCCATCTCGTGCTCCACATTTTCTCCAGCACTTGTCTGAACTGGTCCGGGTCCAGTTTGCTGTTATCTGCAGGGTCCAGAAGAATCATTATAACTTTCCATCTAACTTCCTGCAAGTATCTAACGATTGATCTGTCTGTTATCGGACCGGTCCTCTTTGTTTCAGAGGATGAAGGAGCAGGCCCGGCGGTACTCCTCTGAGATCAAGCAGATCGACCTGGACATCAACAGAACCTTTCGAGACCACATCATGTTCATGGATCGCTTCGGAGTGAAGTAAGTCCGGCCCTGTTTTCAGTCCGATTCAGCATCTGTGATTGATTTTCATCCCCCTGAAAAGTTCTGACTCACTCCACTGAAGACATTTTTCCTCCTCGGCTGCAGTTCAGGTCAGAGAGAGACGACGTTTGGACCGGCACCGCCGCCGTTCATGTGCTGTTTTTATATCATCGTTTGTTTCACTAGATTTCATGTTAAAAACTCAAAGTGTGGTTCTGTGACCTCACCGTGAACTCTGCCAAGTGTCAGAGAGGCGGGTCCGCCGTGGACCGGGTGGCGCTTGGTTCTGTGGAACCCGATCCCGTCACAGAGTGATGTCACCGACAGTTTAATAGAGCGCAGGCCTGGAAAGTGAATTTACAATGTTAATGTTTAATATGAGCCGAGAGAGGGACAGACAGAGGAAGGAAGGAGGAAGGAAAGGGGGAAAGAAAGAAGGAAAGAAAGGGAGGAATGAAGGAGAGGAAGGAAGGAAAGAAGGAAACAAAGCTGTCTGTGTTGTTCTGTGTGTGATCCGGTCCAGTTTAAATCCTCCTGTGAATGTCAGAACAATCTGATCTGAGAGTCTCAGAGACTCAGAAAGACTGAACAGCCTCCTCATGACTCACATCATGTTAATCATTCCCTTCTCCCTCATCACCTTTCCTTCCTTCCTCTCCTCTCTCATCACCTTTCCTTCCTTCCTCTCCTCTCTCATCACCTTTCCTTCCTTCCTCTCCTCCCTCATCACCTTTCCTTCCTTCCTCTCCTCTCTGCAGGCAGCAGTCTCTCTTCCACGTCCTCTCAGCGTATTCAGTCTACAACACAGTGAGTGTCTGTTTCCACTTTAACTCAGATCTTTGTTGTTTTCTGATTATTAGTTTGAACCGGCTGAACTCAGATCAGCGGTCTGAGCTTCACTCAGACTCTGAAGCGTCTCGTCCTGTGATAAACGCCGTCAGCTGATGACAGACTAACAATAGCCACATTACAAATGAACGTCTCAAACATGGCTGCCGTGTTTCCTGCAGGAGGTGAGTTACTGTCAGGGGATGAGTCAGATCGCCGCCCTGCTGCTGATGTACATGAACGAGGAAGACGCCTTCTGGGCGCTGTCGCAGCTACTGACCAACCAGAAACACGGCATGCACGGTGAGAACGAGCAGGAAGCAGGAAGAAGGAGTCGTTTTCTTCTCAGGCTGGTGTCGCCTTCATCCTGTCATCTTCTTCTTCTTCTTCTTCTTCTTTCAGGGTTTTTTGTTCCTGGGTTTCCCAAACTTCAGCGTTTCCAGGCGCATCACGATCAGATTATTTCCAAACTCATCCCGAAGCTGAAGAAACATCTGGTGAGACGACGTCACACGAGTGTTTGAAGAGAAAACAGAGCTGAAGTTCACTGACTGTGTTTGTGTCTCCAGGACAGAGAGCAGATGTCTGCAGGGATCTACAGCACCAAATGGTTCCTCCAGTGTTTCATCGACAGGGTGAGGAACCTCTCTTCATCCTCTTCATCACACTCTGTATCTCATCACGTTTAAAGCTTCATTATCTCATCATGAACTCGTTATCTGAAGATAACGTTCAGTTTATCGATCGAGCCTGAGCTGTCACCCTCGTCCGATCGCTGCGTTCTTTCAGCCGGGTGAGGACAGCTCCTCCGAGGTCCAGCCCAGCGGGTAGCTCATTCATCACGGGCAAAACTTCCTGCGTCCCGCTTCATCTCCATCTTTAGTTGCCCCTGCAGTCTCTGAGTGGCTCCCAAGATGATCTAGAGGGTTTCTGCTCCTCAGGGGCCCAGCACCTTCACGGCCGCCTGCAGGATCACTGCTTGTCCTCGGCTGCAGAGCTCCATTCTCAGGCTGCTCCAACATGAAGTTTGAGGAGATTGAACAGACGTGGGTGTCACAGTGTGGTTACATAGTTAGCATTAGCAGGGCTAATGATCTCAGACATCACTTGATTGGTCAGACGGTTTGATTGACGGGCGATCTCTTCAGTTATTTCCAGGAAGTGTCGCGTTGCCTCTTTAAAGATGATTTCAGCAGAAAAGCTCTGAGCTGCAGATATTCGAGCTCTGCATTAAGAGCTGTTAAGCTAAACTGCTATTAGTCTCCTCCATGCGTGCCCACAATCCTGCGGTGCCGGTCTGGCAGGATTGGGCCGCTGTCAGCACTTCTCTGTCCCGCTGAGTCGCTCGGCTCCGAGAGGGGCCCGTGGGCCTCTGAGGTCTGGGACAGAACCAAACAAACCTCCTGACTCTGGCCAAAGTGTGGAGGAGGTGGAGGGGGACCGCAGAAACGTGTGATGGTGACTTTGTTGTGTTCGTGTTCCTGCAGACGCCGTTCACGCTGACCCTTCGCCTGTGGGACATCTTCATCCTGGAGGGAGAGAGGCTGCTCACCGCCATGTCGTACACCATCCTCAAGATACACAAGAGTAAGAACAGCAAGACTAATCGTTAACCGCTCGAGTCTTTCAGACCACAGACATGCTCAGACTTTTAATAACTTTATTAGAAAGAGCTTTGACAGACGAGCAGAACAGGAAACAAAATAACAACCAAAGAGGCCAAAATCAGATTCTAGTCTCTTTTCTGTCTAAGGTCAAGATTTCTAATCATATTGTCAATGAAATAAAGTTTTATCCCATCAAACTTTGGATAAATAAAGTTTTGATCCGAGGCTCCACATATCGGTCACCAGCTGAGTTAAATGTGTGTGTGCAGAGCGTCTGCTGAAGATGTCTCTGGAGGAGCTCCGAGAGTTCCTGCAGGAGAGGATCGCTCAGACTTTCTTCTTCAGCGACGACGTGATCGTCGAGCAGCTTCAGGGCGCCATGACTGAGCTGAGGAAGATGAAGCTGGACCTTCCTCCTCCAGGTAAGAGCCGAACACACGGCACGCGGTCTGAAGCCGGTCTTCATGCTCCTTATACTCGTTTTCACGTGATCTCTGTTCTCAGGGAAACCCGACGAGTTGCCTCGTAAGCCTCTGGGTCAAGAACTGCCGGTGCTGTTGAGTCCAGTCCAGCCCTCTCAAGGGAAGCCGTCCTCAGCCAGCGGGTTCCCCAGAGCAGGCTTGAGCCTCCACATCATCACCCACCAGCCTGACTCCATATCTCCAGACCAGAGCCCCTCCAAGGACCCCAGAGATCTGGACACCGTGGACGTAGAGGAGGCCCCGCTTCCATCCCCGGATCCCGTCATCATCCACAGCCAGGCCCCGCTCACCCCCGACGGCTCCCCGCTGATGGGGCCTCCGCCTTACCAGCCCCCCGGGAGTCCAGCACCGGTCCCAGTGGGTCCCCCCTCGCCTCCGGATCAGGGGAGCGAGATCACAGACGTCGTTTCTACGGATGAATCTTCTGTGGCCGCTCGCTCAGCCGTCACCACGGACCAGTCCTCCTGCCAGGCCCCGCGGACTCCTCCAGCCGCCCAGCCCGACTCACCGTGCGAGGACCTGTCTGCAGAAGAGAGGGCTGAGGACAGTTACCTGGTCCAGCTCCTGGAGCAGGCTTCGACTTTGATCTCCAACAAGAACCAGAACCAGAACCAGAACCAGGACTCGGGTGAAGCATCAGAGGAAACGCTGGCACCAGACATTTCATGAAACGAGCACCAACGTATCGACTGTAATGGTTCTGCTCCGGTTATTACTGGGTCATGTGTCCGTGGATCTGAGCTGGTTCTGTAGAGGTCCGGTTTAGGCGGGTTATCAGTGTCAGGCAATAATTGCTTTAAAATATGTCATCAGTTTAGTGAAGTGACGTCATCCAGGTCAGGATGTTTAGTCCTGAACCGGGTTTGGATCTATTTAGTGTCTCAGTTAAACTAAAGTCCAGTTCTTCCTCTGAGGCGGACTTCCCCACATTCAGGTCTACAAACTGTTCAAGGTCCAGTGTGTCGGATTTGGTGTCGTCTGCTGGTGTAGGTTCTGATTGCAGCCCCCCTCACCTCCCCCTCAAGAAACTCCGGTCCGTTCTGGGCTCAAGTGGCAACACATCAACAGAAAATCTTGAGTTGCATTCTGGGAAGTGTAGGATTTCATGTTTTAGCTTAATTTGGCCTTTAGAAATACTTTTACCCTCAGAGTTCATCTCACATCGTTACCTTCAGACTCGCTCATCTTATATCAAACATTGTGCTCGTGGTTCTTGGACTTTGGCGGACCCGGTTCTCACAGGAGACGTGCACCGGACCGGACCTCACGGGCCTCTGGAGCGTTGACGTCTCTGAGACTTCCCCTTTACAATAACAGACACATTTTTGTAGTTTTGTAACGTTTGCTCGGAGAACAGCGCGGCGCTCGGTCAGCCTTTGTAAAACGTTTGCTAGCAGAGTCACGGTTTTATTTTTTGTACTCACGTCTCGATGCCTTATCCGGGTCAGCTTCAGTTCCTCTGTGGACGGCATGGAGGAACACAACACGAGGACTTTCAGGCGTTGGACTGAACTCTGACCTCCTGACATGGTGAGCTGGCTCACTGTTATGATTGTACACATTGAAACGTATTGAGCTCAGTTTAAAGAAGTTTTCATGCTCAGTAATTTATTGTTTGATCCTCTTAAGAAGAATCCAGGTCATTTAAGAAGCGCTCGTCCTTTTTCAAGAACTTTGTTTTTTAATCCTTCAGAGGACGACGTGGATTTTAGATGTTGTGCTTAGAGATGTACAGTACTGTAGACCCGGTAGAACGCGTTAGATTCTTCAGCTCTGTGCGTAGTGAAAGGCTGACATCTTGTGGTTAATTCAAGCATGTCTCTATCTTTAGTAGGAATGTTGTAGAAAGAGTTTAAACTTTTAGAAAAGATCCAAACGACGACAAACGAGAAATATTCAGAGTTTTGCAGTTTGTTATTTTGAGTGACATTTGACTGTATTTCAAAGTGACCAGTTTAATCAGCTTCAGGTAAATGAGACGAAGTCAAACGCGTCAGTCTGAGCAAAGTTAGAACAAAGTGTTGGATCCTTGTTGTAGATCTGCGTCATTCTGAGCTGAAACAATACAACTCTAATCTTCCTGTGTTCCCTGAGTGTTTTCTTCTGTTTGACTGATTTTAATTAACGTTCAATCACATCAGACTGAAACTGGATGGAGAGTCAGTGAAGCTAAACCTGCCAGAAAATACAGAAATTTATGGGATTTATTTTGAAATAAAGGCTTAAATTTGGGGTTTATGACATGCAACACTGAACAATCCGTGAGCTGATGAAGGAGCGAGCTGTGGGTGGAGGAGGAGGAGGAGCAGCCGGCTGACCGGGACACGGGGCGCCCAGGACGGGGAAGAAATCACAGGCACGGCCGTCACATCACATCACAGCTCCTGAGGTGACGGCGTGTACGCGCAGCATCATGGTGACTTTAATCCTCAAAGTATTTAAAGGTACGACACGCAGCAGAGTGTGCGACCAATCAGCAGGCCCACATTAAAGTGAGTTTTAAAGTCAGAATACAGGTGAATGATTCTGTGTGTGTCAGCTCGAGGTGTCAGAGATAAAAAACAGAACAGCTGATATAATTTATTTTAATAATATAATAATAATATTGACATATAATTTATTGACATTAAAACATTTAGTTTTCTTACGTCAGAACAGAGAATGTTGAATAATTTATATTATCGTGTGTTTACTCGGTGCTGAATCTGTCTGCATTAGAAGAATAACGGGTACAATAAAGATCCGGCTCTTCTTGGTGAGTCAAATGATCCGGTTCACTAAGAAGAACCGAACTTCCCATCACATGCGCCACCAACGATGACGTCATCTGCCGTAAAACGTCACAGGAGGAGGAAGAAGATTTGGCGCGGAGAAAATGTCGACAGTGAACGTGCCGCCGGTTCCGTCGGTTCCGTCCGCGGACCCGGAGCCCGGTGGACCGTCCAAAGCGGACATCCTGAGAGGGATCGTGGCCGAGAAGCTGACGGCGGCCGCGCGGGAAATCTTAGCGGCGGTGGAGAGAACCGTGGCCGGATATGAGGAGGAGGCTTCGGCTCTGAGGCGGCAGCTCCGCCGGCAGAGGAGGCAGCTGGAGCTGCTGCTGCAGCCGCAGGTCGCCCTCTGCCGGATCGGTGTGTAACTGAACGTTACAGAGTACTTTTACTCGAGTACAGCCTCGATAACGGATACTTCAAATACTCAACTCTAGGATTTAACACGTGTCTTCGAGTACTAATACTGAAGTATGATGCAGTAACAGTACATGTTCTACATCACAGCTGGAAGGAGGGTGGAAACATTCCGGGTGGAAACTTTCCATGAGAATAAATAAGAGTTTACAAAAGTTTTAACTAGTTTATAAATATAAACTATTTATAAAACTTATATATTTTTGTGAAATTTACCAGAAACTTTCCACCATCTTTGCAAACTGGAGTGAACAAAGTGTCTCAGGCTTCGCTCTTTGGGTCCTTGAATTTGTGGGACCTGGAAAGTCCTTGAAAAGTCATTGGATTTGATTTGAGCGCTCACTGTCTTCAGGTGTCTTCTCTTTGTCCTCCTGGTCGTGTCCAGATGGGGATGACTCGCCGAGCACAGACGTCTCAGGCCATGCTGAGGAAGATGAAGATGAAGAGTCCGCTGAGGTTCTGGTTCAGAGCCCCGGTCCTGATCAGGATCAGAGTGACCCGGTTCACCACATACAACATGCAAGGTTCATATATGACGTCACAGTTACAGTCCTCGTCGTACTGTCTTGTCTGATCTGATGATTTCCTTGCAGCGGCCCGTCTGAGGTGAAGGACAGGAGACGTCCTCTGGACCTCAGAGTGTGTCTGTTAGAGGACACTGAGACGCTCAAACAGGACGGTAAGAGTCCATCAGAGGTGACGTGTCCTTTCAGGATGTTGTCTGTCTTTAAACGCTCAGCTCGTCTTTTTTCATGTCAGGGTGCCCGACCCAGGTCCTGAGCTGTCCTCCAGGCCTGCAGGAGCCGGACTTCCTGGACCTGTTGAGGTCCACCTTCCCTCAGCTCACCGAGCAGGTCGAGGTCTTCACCGCTGATGAAAGCAGAAAACTGACGCCACTGAAGCTGCAGACGCTGACGCCAGAGGAGATCAGGAAGTCCATCAGGTCCACGAGGAGGTCGACCCTGTACGTCCGAGCAGAGGTAGATCATCCACTTCCTGCCAACGCCGTGTGCCACATGACAGGACGGCTTCGGTCAGCTGATCATCGTACATCAACTGTTGATTTCTTTCACAGAGAGCAGAAAAGTTGCCAACCAGCACGGAGCAACTTCATCCCCCACAGAGGAACAATGAAGACGCAGACGGACTCCACACAAGGTGAGTTCAAGACAGGTGAGATGTTCTGTGTTCATCTTCAGGAGACACTGCACACACGGGAAGGTTAAACCACTGTTTGTCTCCACCTTCAGTTCTGACAGCAACAAAGACGATCACCTGTCCGGCAACTCAGCATGGCAACGACAGATAGAAACAGACGAAGAGCAACGAGGAACATCAGACGATGACGATGAAGACTGGAAACCAGGCGGAGATGACGAGGTGCCGAAGGAGAGCCAAGCCGAACGTGACCCATCGAAGGCGAAGCGGCGCCGGCCGTCCTCTCTGAAGGGGGCGGCTTGTAACCGTGACGCTCGTCCGTCCTGCAAAGTGTGCCACGCTCTGCGCGGGTCAGCGAACATGTTGGTAAAACACGCCTGGAGTCACGTGGATGACCCGGAGAGACTCTGCGGAGTGTGTGGAGAACGTTCAGAGTCCTCAGAGGAGCTGCAGAGTCACCTTCAGCGCCATCAGAAAACTCACATCTGTCACGTCTGTGGAAAGTCTTTCCTCTCTGCTGTCGGCCTGAGGAGGCATGACGTCACGCACACGGGAAGCAGACCGTACACGTGTGACGTCTGTCACAAGGCGTTTACGTGTAAGTCTAACTTGAAGGCTCACCAGTGGGAGCACGCCGAGGACCGGCCGCACAAATGTGACGTCTGCCATCAGTCCTTCGGCTTCAAACAGCAGCTGAGGACTCACAGCAGGATCCACACAGGTGAGAAGCCTTACCGCTGCGACGTGTGCGCCAAGACCGTCGGCGACCTTCGAAGCCTGTCCCAACACAAGCTGCGACACGTTGGGGAAAAACGTTACGGCTGTCCGGTCTGCGGGAAACGATTCTTAACTCCGGGAAAAGTGAAAGAACACGAGAAGATCCACACGGACAGAGACAGGACGTTCCTCTGCGACGTCTGCTGTAAAACCTTCCACACTCGAGGACAGCTGAAGACTCACCTGAAGACGCACAGCGAGGACAAGATCACCTGCGGACAGTGTGGTAAAGCTCTGTCCTCTGAAGGAGCTCTGAGGAGACACGCCATGATCCACACTGGAGAGAGGCCATACAAATGTTCCGAGTGTGGACGGAGCTTCAACAGACGGAGCATCCTGCAGAATCACCTGAAGACTCACTCCGACCTGCGGCCGTTCACCTGCGGCGTCTGCGGGAACGCGTACGCTCGCAAAGAATACCTGAGCGTCCACATGAGAGTCCACAACGGACAGAGACCGTACCACTGTCCCCTCTGTGACAAAGACTTCACCCAGAGCCACTGTCTGAAGACACACATGAAGACTCACCAAAGACTGACTGAAGACACACCAAAGACTGGAAGACTGACTGAAGACACACATGAAGACTCACCGTAGTAGTACTACTACGTCCGACCGATCACTGATCTCTCCATCATCTCCACATCGTCACATCTTGCGACATGTAAACAAATATGAAGTACTTTAATAAAGTAATACACCTGAATTTACAACTTCAGCTTTTTGAATGAATGTTCTGTGTCATGGAGCTGTTAGACCGCCTCGTTAGTACAGGTGTGTACCTCGTTAACACAGGTGTGTACCTCGTTAACACAGGTGTGTACCAGGGGCTTTTAGCTGTTTGTTTAACTTTTAATGAATAAAAATGCAAAGCAGCAGCCTCCATATTAATGTGCAAACAATAAAAAAGACGAGTAAGAGCAGCAGTCAGATGATGTTGAATGTTAATTGAACAATGCTGAATGGAATCAATAAAAAGTTAATTACAAAAAAAAGAAATTGCACAAATGAATATATGAAATATAACCAATATCATTGGTTATATGTATGTTGTTGTATGTATGTCACTTGTTTAAAGTGTAAACAAGTGACATACATTAATTTAAATACAATATACATAAGGCACTGTATAAAATAAGATAATAAAGAAAAAACTTACAAGCTTGATGAGGTGCATCACTGCAGAGGGACTGAGGAATCTCAGGAGACGCTAACAGCAGCCGAATGATAAACACATTCAGGAATAAATCCAATGAAATAATATAAATGAAAAACCGATGATGTAGACTGTACTGTACTGTATAATATACTGTGCACTTCTTCTGATATACAAATTATATTAGTAATGATATCAACTTTATTGTCATTACAGTGAAATGCTAATTAGCAGAATCAGTAAACTGCAGTATAATATATTATATATATGATATTATATATGCTCTAACATTAATGATACACACTGATATAAAGTTCAACACTATAAACAGCTAGGCTCATTTTGAGTGAACGTAAGCTAACCAGGTGAACACACATTTACACATTTACCTGAGGAAGGCGGAAGTTGTTACATTAGTGTTTCCATGGCAGCTTCGAACCTTCCGGAACAAACTGACGTTAGCGAGGAGCTAACTGTGCTATGCTAACGGTTAATGACGTCATCAATCATCGTTCTGCAACAGAAAAATAACATCATGACGTCATCTTTACTGTGACATCACCTCTGTCTCCTCTTCTGATCTTGTTTTCCTGTTTGAGACGTTTTCAGCTTGTTTAAAAATTAAACTAAAGTTAAATAAATATAAAGTTACATTCAAACACAATAATACCAATATACCAGTGGAAGTTATGACCATTTGCCTATACTGCCTATGTCACGGGCCGGCCCTGTCTTTAACACAGGTGTGTACCTCGTTAACACAGGTGTGTGTGTGTGTGTGTGTGTGTGTTCAGTGAAATGTTTGTGCAGACAAACTGAGGAGGAATATTCCGTCAGATAAAAACATGTTGTTCATTTGGACTCATCCATCTTTGTTGGACACATTTGGACTTCATCCTCCATCACCTGTGCAGGTGAGTGTGACACGGCGCGAGCTTCAGCATAAAGGTGAAGTCAGGAGGACCTGTGCTTGGAACATCTGTCAGCAGGTATCTGAGCCACTGCAGCACCGAACCAACACAGTTTATATGGGATGGTTTATTGAGTTTGGGTCGGTACTGAGGCTCGGACTACTTACTGGAGCAGCGAACTGTCCATCACAGTCTGTGACTGCTCTCCAGGTGTTAGCCAGGCCCCGCGTGGCTCCATAGATCAGAACAGAACATGAAAATCTTTGATTCTGTGTTTATTGATGTTTATTGTAATTACAGAACAAAAAGATTCAGAGCTGCAGTTTACTTCAGGATAAAACAGGAAATGAAACAAACATGATTTATTTCAAATCATTTCCTGACAGAGGTTACAGTCTGGTGTGCTTTTATTTTGAAAATCAGTCTCCGTCCGGCTGTCAGTCCGTGCTGTGTCCACGCGGGGGCGCTGTCCGGCGGTGCTGGGCTCACCTGTGTTGTCACTGCAGCCCGGTTCTGATTGGTCCGTGTGCGGGTTCATATTCTGGTTGGCTGCGGCTCGGCAGGTCAGACTGGGACTGAAAGTTTGATGGGAAAGTTCTGGGCCGCGCTCTGAGCACCATGTCCGGCAGAGTTCTGGTGAAAGCCCTGGAGGACCTGAGCCTGGATTCGGGCTACGTGGCCGGGGACCCCTGCCCGTCCCTCAGCCTGTCCTCCTCCGGCAGGTCCGGGCAATCTCAGCCGCACACGAGCACTCCTCACCGGGGTACGTGGTGGCAGCAGCCCGGCTCTCTGTGCAGCCGGAACGGCAGCTGGGACACGGTGAGCACGCTGCCGGAGGACGCGGCGGACGTCCTGGCCAAGTGTCCGTGCCTGCCCGAGCTGGAGGACTTTCCCTGGACCGAGCGGGAGCTGCGGGGAATCGTGCGAAGAGTCGCGGGTTCGGACGCGTCGTTCACCGGGGAGGCTGTGCACCGGCTGTCCGTCCTGCTCCGCAGGGCTCTGGTGCGGATCTCCCGGGAGGCGCAGCGGCTGAGCGCGCTCCACAGGCGGTGTACGCGCCTGGAGGTGCAGAGCGCGGCCAGGCTGGTGCTGAGCTGGGGTTTGGCCGAGAGGTGCATCTCCTCGGCGGTGAGGGCGGAGTCCCTGCACTGCATGAGCTCCGGGGACGCCGCGCACCAGCGCAGCAAGTCCGCGCGCTGCGGGCTCACTCTGTGCGCGAGCCGCTTCTTCAGGTGGATGGTGGAGACGCGCGTGTCGGTGCGTGTGCACGAGTACGCCGCGGTGTGCCTGGCGGCGTGCGTGGAGAGTTTGGTGGAGGAGGTGGCCGGACGGGCGCTGCGGGCGGCGGCGGAGGAGGGAGAGGACGGCGGGCTGACCTGCGGCCCGGTGACCGCCGAGCTGCTGGAGCGAGCCGTGAACGGCGACGCGGAGCTGTGGGGGCTGCTGCAGGTGCACGAGCACCTGGTCTGTGGCAGGAACGCCAACGGTGAGTTCAAGACTCCTCACACACTCTGTGTATTCTAACTCTCAGACTGACAGCTCCATGTTTGAACCTTATTTAAGTTTGTCACGTGTCAGAGCTGAACTCATGAATATTTAACATGTGATGGATTCACTCAGCTTTTAAAGTTGAACTTTTAGTACAACTTGAAATTGGGTTTTTTTCTGGAGCTTTTGGGGCTGTGTGTGTGTGTGTGTGTGTGTGTGTGACCTCTGAATGTGGAACATGAAGCTCGTTCTTCTCCTGTGAGGCTGCCGCGGTGCAGCAGAGGCTCATGGGATACGGGCTTTAAACCCCCTCAGACAGGAAACAGGCATGATGATGTCAGCCGAGGAAGACTGTGATGTGACTGAAAGCTCCGGCTAAATGTAACAGATGACTGACCTGGGATCAGCTGTAGCTGCTGTTCAGTCTGTTAGCCAGGTGCCCTGTGAGTGTCAGTGTGCAGAAGAATCAGAGCTCGGTGAAATCAAAGGCTGGGCTGACGGCTGCTGACCTGGATGATGATTGGCTGTCGTCGACTCGCTGGTTAGCGGCGGTAACGTTGAATGTTTCAGACTAAATGGATCCATAAATGTGAAGCTGCTTCAGTGAATAAACAGCTCAGATGGACCCCGCCATGTCTCTCCACCCCCACTGCATGCTGGGATGTGTTTCAGAGCCTGTCCCATGAGAACAGACAGGAAGCAGCGGGCAGAGTGTTGTTAGCCTCTGACCCACAGCGCCACAAAGGAGCTCTCATTCACCTCGCGGCTAAACAAACAGCCGCTGTGGCTGCTGACCGGGGCGAGAGGCCGTCCACCAACAACACGCACCGCCCTCCTCGACACACACCGCCCTCCTGGACACACACCGCCCTCCTGGACACACACCGCCCTCCTCAACACACACCACACACTCTGCTGCCTCGCTCAGGCTCGTATAGTTCAGGTCTGATCTAAAGTGAATCCCAGCAGTGAAACGTGAGCAGAGAGGATCCTCGTCCTCGTCCACAGCTTGTAACGCTGCAGGAAGCTGATCCAGTTTCCACTCACTCACATCTGAACAGCTTTTATGAGGCCTGTGGTTCAACATGGACGCTGCATGGACCAAAATGTTACATTTGGAAACTTATTATTATTATTCTATTGTGTCTGATACTGAATTCAGCTGGACTTGCAGATTGTGACCTGCGTCACTTCCTCAGAGCCAGCAGGACGTGTTAATCACTGATGTCTCCATCTGTCTTCATGTGAAGCTGCGTTCAGCAGGCTGCAGTCAGACTGATGAGCCAATCACTGCTCCTGCTTCGTTAGAGGCTGATGGCTCTTTGATTAGTGACAGAGGTGCCGTGGCTCCTCTCAGGAGGCCCGTCTGGATGTTCACGCCTCGCTGTGTCAACTGTGTGAGGCCTGAGCCAACACGGCCCGACCCGGGTTAACCAGATTACACTGCCCAAACAAACCTTCCCGCCAAATCTGACCGCGACTTTGTCCAGCTCATCACAGAGTGAGGGAGTGTAAGAGAGTGTAACTGTGTCCAGCTGTACTCGAGTATTTACTCTGATTACTTCTGATCAGCCAATCATCATCCAGGTCACAGCAGCAGACCCAGCAGCAGCTAATATCACTGACTAGTCCAGCAGCAGTCAGCCCAGCTCGGCGTCTGTCTTTCAGCCTTTTATTTCACCAAGCTCTCACCAACCACTAAAAGTCAGTCCCAGATTTACTCTTGTCCGACACACACACACACACACACACACACACACACACACACACACACACACACCTTCGTTGCTCTCTGTGGTTCTGTTGTCCCGACCAAACACTTGCAGCATTATACACGCAGCAGAAAAGACCTGTTGTTTTCAGGCCCAGTGACTGTGCCTCTGTTTTCATCACACACACACACACACACACACTGAGGATGCAGTGACACACTCGGGGGTTGTTCGTTCTGTTTTTATTCAGCCACACGAGCAGGAAATGACTTAATGTGTGTGTGTGTGTGACACAGGTATGGATTAGAAACAGTGATTTGTGCTTTGTCCTCTGCAGACTGGTCTCCTGTTGTTGCTCATGAATAGTTTCTTGTTCACACACACTCGCCTCTTTCTTCAGCTGAGGTGTGTTTCCACGTCGGCCTGATGGATCTGTCCAATCAGTGATCGGCCTCGTGTTGGACAGATCAGAGGCGCTCGGTGCGGCGCTGCGTTGTTTGTCGTGTTGTCGTCATCGTCCCAGTGAAGCCGCGGCGCCCGCGCTCCCCATCAGCCTCTCCTCTGCTCCAGCACAGCGCCACCTGCTGGCAAAGCTGACCGCCTCATGCAGGAAGTGGCCGTGTGGTCCAACCTGCCAGCAGGACGGCGACGTCTCCCACAAAAGTCCCGCCTCTTTAAGAGTTGAACTTCCTGTCTGAGTTCATCTGGAGAGCCAAGTCCATCCAATGAGCTCCAAGCTCAGACGCTTCTGTTCAACGAATATAAAACATCAGACTGAACGAAGCACCACACACACACACACACACACACACACACACACACACACACACACACTCCATTGTTCCTGGTTGAATCGGGGATTTGCTGACTCTGATCTTCAAACAATGGAAACAGCTTCAGTGCAGAGAGCTGACACACAGCAGTCTGCTGCATCATCATCATCATCATCATCAGCTGATGATGAAGTGTCAGTCTCCATGTTAACATGTCACAGCCTGTTAGATTAGCTGGAGGTGGAAGAAGAAGGACTACAAACATGGCTGCAAATTTTCAGCCTCAGAATTATGAAACCTAAAATAAAACACAGTCACTGAAGTGTGTGTGTGTGTGTGTGTGTGTGTGTGTGTTCAGGTGAGCTGTCTCTGCCGGCCCATGTCAGCCCGTACACGAAGGTTCCCGAGGACTCGCTGGAGAGCAGGGAGGACGCCTACATCCAGCTGGAGCTGCGAACGCTGGAGCAGGCTCTGCTCGCCACCAGTGTGGGCAGCATCGCAGAGCTCAGTAAGTGTGTGTGTGTGTGTCACACACCTCCTGTGGTTCGTGTGTTTGTTTAAGCTGTGACCGGCGTCGGGCTCCTGGGACAGCTCGTTAGACGCCGCACGGCTCCCCCGTCGTTACATAACAACCCGTGGCTTGTATCCAGAAAACAAGGGCGTCCCTCAGCCCTGCAGGCCACCGTAGCTCATTATCTGAGCGCTCGTTACACAGAAGGTCAAAGAGCTGAGTGCATCCAGTGTTCAGGGCCGTTTATGGACCGTCTGATGACTTTAACACAGCACGGCTGTTTGTTCAGCTTTCTGCTGAAAGGAAACTTCAGTCACCAGTGAGACGACGAAACTTTAAGTCTGAGTCCGTCTCCACCGGGCGGCTTCAGGTTCTGTTGTTTTACATGGACGGAGCTTTAAGACACAGACAGAGGTGGAACCAGGAGCCGACAGAGACCACGAATAATGATGTTACAAATAAATGTCAGTCAGATGTTCACCTGACATGTCGCGCTGCGACAGTTTCTTTCAGGTCATCTTTCTTTAAAACGTCTTTTAGATCCGGGACGGGTCAGTTAATCAGAAATCACTGAAGCTCGACCCGGACGAGTCCTCCAAAAATATCACAACACAATTATCAATTCATTAAAGACGACGATGATGATGATGTCACCCTGCAGGTGACCTGGTCTCCCGGGCGATGCACCACATGCAGCGTCTGCGCAGCTCGAGTCCTTCCCTCAGCGCGGCTCGCTCAGCCAATCAGCCGTCGGTATCGTGGGCCGCGGACGCTCTACGAACGCTGTACTACTTCCTGTCCAGCCCACAGATGGAGTCACTGGAAAACCCCAACCTGGAGCCTCCGACCACGACGCTGAGCAGAGAGAGGTGTGTGTCCTCATGAGCCTGTAATCTGATTACTCTGACCTCAGCAGCATCAGATGAATCAGCTGAGTGAGTCTCGTGATCGTCCGCAGGCCCTTCCTGCTCCGCCCTCCTCTCATGGAGTGGATCCGAGTCACCGTGGTGCACGCCGAACATCGCCGCAGCCTATTGGTGGACAGCGATGACGTCAGACAGACGGCCCGGCAGCTCCTCCCGGGATTGGACTGCGAGCCCCGACAGCTGAAGTGAGCAGCCAATCAGCTTCGTCTCGTTTAAAACGGTCCGTGCAGAACCGGGTTCATGGTTCTGTTCCTCGCAGGTCCGAGTGCTGCTTCCAGTCCTTCAGGAGTCTGAACGCTGAAGCTGCCTCCAGGAAGTTCACGCTGGACCTCGGCTTCAGGATGATCTCATGCGGCCGAGCCGACCTCGTCCATCAGGCCACGAGGATGCTGGGAGCTGAGGGGGTGAACACCATGGACGACCAGGTGAGGGGGGAGGGGCGCCATGACGACCAGGTGAGGGGGAAGGGGCACAAACTGAAAATGAGTTGATGTCGGATCCACACAGCAGAGAGAAGGTCGAGGTCGAGATCAGTGGTTAATGAAACGGACTGTGAGGTGTGTGTGTGTGTGTGTGTCCATGCAGGGCATGACTCCTCTGATGTACGCGGCAGCAGCTGGAGATGAAGCTCTGGTCCAGACACTCGTCGAGGCCGGAGCTCACCTGGACCTGCAGGTAAACATCTGCTGACTCAGCAAAGCTGTGTCTGCAACACAGCTGGCTGTGACTGACTGTGTGTGTGTGTGTGTGTGTGTGTGTGTGTGTTCAGGTCCCGGGCTCTTCAGTCCGACACCCTTCGGTTCACCCCGGCAGCCGGCGCTGGGTCGCTCTGACGTTCGCTGTGCTGCACAGTCACCTGTCTGTGGCTCAGGTGAGGCAAACAAACAAACTGACTCCAGACCAGCTGATTGGAGTCAGAGGAGCAGTGATGTCACAGCGTACTGCAGGGCGGGCCGTACGCTGTGACATCACTGGGTGTGGTCAGACTCTTTAAACCTGTCGCCTTGTTGTGTCATCAGCTGTTGTTGGAGGGCGGAGCCGACGTGGAGGGCGGAGCCCTGCTGGACGGTCAGGAGAGCTCAGCTGAGACGCCGCTACAGCTCGCCGCCGCTGCAGGTACGTTAGCGAGGACGAGTTTAATGTCTCATGTACGTACAAACACAGGTGAGTTCAGACCACGCCCCTCTCTGTCGTCAGGTGACTACGAGATGGTGAGTTTGCTGCTCGCCCACGGAGCCGACCCTTTGCTCAGAGTGCATCATGGGAACTCGCTGATGTCACCGCTGTACGAGGAAATGAACTGCTTCAGCTACGCTGCAGCGCACGGACACAGGTGAGACACGATCAGCCGGAGGAGGCGGAGAGACAGGTGAGACGTCTTCTGCTCCCCTCGTCAAACCCGGAGGGAGCTCACGAAGCCTCCTGTCGCCTCCTCTCTGCAGGAACGTGCTGAGGAGGTTACTGCTGCAGCCTCCGCACAGGAAGGAGGACATCCTCTCACTGGAGGAGATCCTGGCTGAAGGAGTGGAGGAGGAGGATTCAAAGCCTCCATCTCCTGACTCCTCGAGTCCCGTTCCCGGGCTCTGTAAGGCCCGGATGAAAGCTCTGCAGCAGGCGGCGTATTACAGCGCCGAGCACGGTTACCTGGACGTCACCATGGAGCTCAGAGAGATGGGTGAGCTCATCACGCCCGATGTGTGAGGAGTGTTTTAACATGTCGACTTCAGTCTCAACCGTCTCTGCTCCACCTTCTCACCTGGTCCAGGTGTTCCCTGGAGGCTCCACATCTGGCTGGAGTCTCTCCACAGAGCTCAGCAACTGAGCCGGGACCAAGTCATCGTGTCTCTCCTCACCGAGTTCCCCTCCATCAGGACGGAGGACTACACCCCCGAGCTGCTGTCCACAGGCGTCCCGCTCATGTTCAGCATGCTGGAGACCAGCAAGGTACCTGAACGCCTCGCTGACCTCATCAGTACACCTGAACGCCTCAGACATGTCCTCTGACTTCCTGTCGTCTTCCCTCTGCAGGACTACGTGATCATCAAGCGGCTGGCGTCGGTGTTCTCTCACTGCTACGGCTCCTCTCCGGTTCCTCCCATCCCGCCGCTGGACGTCACTCTGTCGACGCAGCTCGGTAACTCGTCACCGCGTCACGTGACCACCGTCAACTCTCCAAAGGTAACGAACACGAAGGGTTAACCTTTGTGTCTCCGTCCTCAGATATTCACTTCCTGAATAACCAGGAGATGTCCGACGTGACGTTCATGGTGGACGGGCGTCCGTTCTTCGCTCACCGCGTGCTGCTGATGTCGGCGTCTGAACGGTCTGAACCCGCCAAATTAAACCACAGATGCTCTGCTTTTCAAAATAAAACTCACGCTCTCGTCTATTTTTGTTTTTCGTCCCGTCAGGTTTCGACAGATTCTCTGCGACTCCCACGATGACGTCATTCACATCAGTCACATGACCTACAGCACCTTCCAGGTAGGAAGCCTCCGGATCTTTGGCGTCCATGTGACGGTTCGTCCGTCAGCAGACTGAAGTGTGTTTCTTTGCAGATGATGATGAAGTCTTTGTACTGTGGAGGAACCGAAGGACTGATGGTGTCACACTCTGAAGCCTCGAAGGTAAAATCACTCACCTGTCTGTCGTGGTAAATGTGATCTTCTCTCCAGCAGGTGAGCCAGCGTGTGGCGTATCTAAAGGAACGCTGGCGGCCATTTTAACAGTTTCATTGGACCAAATCAAGGCCATTAAGTTCTTTAAGTCCTTTATTACCTGGCACAGTGATGATAGAGACAATTCTGGTCCAAACAACAGCTGTCTGTCCTGATCTATTAATCTGAACTTCTGTGGGCTCTTCTTTGTCCTCGTAGCTGCTGCCCGTGGCGTCGTTCTTCGGGCTCAGAGGTCTGCAGAGAAGCTGTGAGATGAAGCTGTCGCAGAGTTTAACTCTGGACTCTGCCGTCAACATCTACCAGACCGCCAAGGTACGGCAACACGACGGACCACGAGAGGAACAGAACATCCTTCAGACTGAACTCACGACTTTACCGTGTTTTCATCCGCAGCACCACGGAGGAGCTGAACTCTGCAGGTTCTGTGAAGGATTCTTCCTCCAGAATATGGACCGGCTGCTGGACCGGGAGGACTTCCACCGCCTGCTGCTGGGCCGTGTCAGTCAGGAGCTGCTCTGCCCGGACATGGGCACCAAAGACCGGGATCCACCGGTCCTCCTGAGGGTTCTGGAGGACACGCTCATAGACAGACTTTACAGCCTCCACTCTGCATGTCGAGAGTAGAAGGCGGCAGCTGGACCAAGGTCAGCCACACTGCTGCGAGCGTTTGAAGGAACGGGAGCCATAAACTGTTTTTTTACCGTAGTCTTTAGAGAAACTTTGAAGTTATTAAACGTATTTATTAATCTGAACACGAGCAAACATTTCTGCAGCCGAGGAGACGATTCAGACCGACGAGGAAAATGAATCAGTTTTGATAATCGAAGTGAAATAAAAACCTGAAATTGACTGTTGGTCGGATAAATTTCATTATCATTTATTTTTTAATCATCGCTGTGAAGTGAAGCCAAAAACTGCAGTTCCTCTAACGTCCACATGAGGCTGGCTGCAGAAGTGAGTCAGTCTCCATAAGTCCCCATGTTAGACAGCAGAAATAAACATGTTTACAGCCTGGTACAAAAAACAGTTTTGGTCTCTGTAGCTAATTTCCCCGTTCTGATAGAAGTCACGCTGTGTTTTTAGGATTAAGGATTAAGATTTCTTATCGTGTACGGCACATGAATACCAAACAGATTTCTCTCAGAGGCAGAAAGTTTCCTTATTGTTGTAGAACCAGCCGTGACTTACTGGAAGGACAGTGAGGTCGCTCATCCTGCCCGCTGGTGCAAAAATCCAAAGCTTGACCCACCTGTTGTGCCGAGTCATGGTTGCTCAGCTCTAACCGGATATGCTGAGTAATGTCTGAGCACCAAGCCTTTGCCAAACATCTGTTAGTACAGCGCCACGACTCTGCACTGATCCGCCGTCCACCTTTCAGCTTTTATATCATCATGTACATACAGTGATCACAAATTTATTAGACCGACACCCGATGTAAAGTTAGTCAATTAACATTATGATCATTTAAAATTATATTTACATTCCTGAACAGAAGAATTAGTTTGAGTTGAGCGTTTTAAAATGAGTCAGCATTGAAGCGTCATGGTGCTGACAGGTGGTCCAATGAATTTAAGCCCTGTATAATAACTCCCCAACACGTGCACACAGCTCCAAAGTCAACAGATTTATTTCCTTTAGCACTGAAGTTGTTCACAGTAACATCACAAGGGAATACATTGCCAGTGGTTATCCTGCTCAGTAGTAGCGCTCCGTGCTCCGAGTCCGTTCTGTGTGCTCTGGATTCCCCCAGTAGAAAAAGAGGAAAGCGAACAATGAAAGGTATTGCTTTAAATTTTTCTCTCTGATAACCCAACACCCACCGAGCTGGTGAGCAAACCCGATCGCCAGAGAGGTCCCTCTTTGAGAGAATGAGTAAGGAGGATGCATTGCACGGTTACTGCGTGGACACAGTAATCAAAAAGACGGCGAAAGAAATAAAACTTTCCCCAAAATAATCCGAAGGCAAATTAAAACAAAAGCACGTGAAGAACATAAATAAATACATAAATAAGTGTGGAGAGAAAAGGTAACAGGAGAACAAGTCCAACGACGACATGCAAAGAAAAGACGAATGCTGAACATGCAAACAACCGTACGAGGTCAAAGCTAAGAGTAGGAATCCCCTCGGTTTTTTAAATAAGCGTGTCAGTAAACTCGGCTTATTTACAGAATGAGTGTTTGGTGAGATCTGAGTCATACGCACGGCGGGCGGGGAAGAAGGAGCCGACAATTATCAACAAAGGGTTTGTCCTCTCGGAGAGAGGCTAAGTCTACATTCTTAAATTACGGTAAATCATTTCCAAACGTATATTACAAGGTTTCTTTCGTCAAAAACAAAAAAGGCCAGGGAGAAAAGAATGCAACGCTCACGCAAACATTTCGAGAGTTCTCGGTGATCCAATAACTTAAAAACACGACAAAAATATCCTTAAATAATTTGACGTTAAGAAACATTCTCTACATCTTTCATATAAATAACAGAATAAATTAACAACAAAAAATGACAAAGTACAAAAATATACACAGCAGTTCAATATCGTAAAAAATAATTTTAACGGAAATTAAAAACGCGCTGACGTGAACAAACCGAACCCGAATCTGATTCACTCAAAAGTGCAAAAAAAGGAAAAGACATTTCGTAGACGAGGCCCGGTCACACCAGAAACAAAAAGTTCGTCTGCGTCTCGTTTGCGAATCTTCGGGAGTGAGCTGGTGAGATAACGCGTTACCTGGAACATGCTAACGTTATTCAGTCAGAATATCTCGACCGTTAACGGAAAGCTAGCCGTCCACAGTTTATCCAAATGTCTCCTGTCCAAAACGTTCCTCGAGTCCAACAAGCTACGATGGCTTGCTCATTTTAAGCACCACTGTCAACGACGCAAATTCACATCCAAGTTTGCCGCAGATTAAACATTCACGAAATATTTGCACAGATTTAAAGCCTCACACGTGAATCCGCTCATCTCAGCCGTTTGTGAAACGCTGCTGGGACCTGGCCTTTAGGAGACGCTTCATAGACGAGGCCTGGACACACCAGAACAGAGTTCATCTGAGCGTCTTCGAGAAATCGTTCTCAAAACTTTGGCGGCGTTCTCTCAGGAGTTAGCTGGTGCGATAACACGTTAGGTAGCTGGAACATGCTAACGTTATTCAGTGAAAATATCTCAGCTTCTTTCTGTTTTTTTAATTTATGTCTCGAAACAAACCATTCTTTTTTTTTATGGAAGAAAAACAAACTACGCTAGCCTGAGTAGCGCTGTCAACGATGTAAATAGGTCTGAATATTTTCAGAATTCAGAACGAATTCAGTCAAAATATCTGAGCTTCTTTTTGTTTTGTCCGTACTTGGACGTTCACGTCTGGTTTTTAGGGATGTCTCTGGTGTCTTCAGGCTCCGATAGCTTGCTCATTTTAAGCACCGCTGTCAACGACACAAATTCGCGTCCGAGTTTCTCTTGCACGTTTTTTAAACGCTGGTGTGACCGAGCCTTTACAGGAATACAAAACAAAATATGGCAAACACAACTCTAAAACATATAAATGTCACAACTACACTTTTTTGTACATACGGAACATTATTTAATCTGTACAACAGAATAGATCATTCATTTATGTGATCATCACCCCGTTATCGGACTTTAATGGGCAGAAACGTCACAGAGCGAGCTCGAAAAATCCTGCCATTCACAACGAAAGACGACATTTAAAAGAATTACAATCCAGCCAGCGTCCGTCCGTCTTCTTCCACAGTTTGTCAGCGTGTGCAAGTCATTACATCCCGCAAAGAAGTCGTGTGTGTTGAGTACATACAGTATGTGTTTTTATGTACATGTGGGAGAAATTGAAGAGAAAAGAGGAGAGGGGATGATGTGCAGATTGACAAACATCACTGTCTTAAGGCTTTTTTTTCTTTGTACAACTCTTCTGAGACGTGGGTTTGGTCTGGCGGGGCGCGGTGGACTGATGCTGCCGGAGGAAGGACTCGGAAGAAGAGGGGAGTGAAGTGAAGTGGGGGCGTGGGAGGGGGAAGGAAGGGGTCCTCTTGTCTTCACTTTCGGACTCTCTTGGTGGTTGGTGGTGGGCCGCGAGCGGGCCGCTGTCGGCCGGTCTCGAAGAGCCGCCGAGGTTAATAGTTATTATGGATGATCCCTGGTGGCAGAGACAAGTCAAGCCATCATCACACATGTGAGGAGGACACCCACCCACCGAAAGACCCCCGAGGACACAGAGAGGGACACAAGGTAGGGACGACAAAGCTACATTTGCTACTTATTGTAAAATACTGATCAACTTTTAAACTGATAGCCATTCCCATTATACATTATACAGTAGAAAATTTATAGGCAAAAAGTAGATTTCTTCTTTTTGTTTCTCTCCTAACTAAAGGGCAAAGTTAGCAGCTCCTCTGTCTTCTCTGCTTTAATGACCTGATAACTGCCTTTTCGTCTAGTCATGCACAGCTACCGCTCCTTAAGGTTGTTCCTGTGTCCTGTTGCTGGCGGCCGTCTTTGTTTTGTCTTTGCCGGGGGGGCATTTAGAGTCATTGGGCGGGGGCTGGTTGGGCTTGCTGCTGGGGGCATGCTTGGCGGGGGAGCTAGGCGTGGCGGGGGCGCCGGGGGAGTGGGACGCTTGGATGTTCTTCTCGTCTGAAAAAAGCTGTTTAATTACGTCAAAGAAGTTACTCAACGGGCTGCCTACACAGACGGGAAGAAAAGAAAAACAGAGAGAGAGAGAACAAACAACAGATGAGCAATGAGGTTAACGTGACGAGAGGAGGAGGTGATGGAGGGATGAGAGGAGGAGTGGAGCTGGAGGAAAGGAGACTCTTCGGCCGTCGGGTGGAGCGGTTGGAGGAAGGAGAGGCGGCACCAGAAGGAGCCCATACAGGTGGAGTCATGTCACATTGTAAACAGATACAGATCCGTACGTCGGCTTCAGAGTCTCAGTTTCCTCTGCTGGGTGGAGAGCTGCTGGGAGCGCTGGAAGACGGCTCAGCTCAGCGGTGATGGAGGTGGAGGCGGTGGAGACCAGATTATTTGTGTAAAGCTGATCTGTCTTTAATCCTGCAGACTGCTTCGGTATTTAAAAGTTAAAATTGTAACTTTCGAGTTTCTTCTTTTAAATTCTTTAAATTGAATCGTGCGTGTACTCATGTTGCTTCTCCGTCTTCCAGAGCTCCCGTTAACTCTCCATCTGAACATCCATCACAACAACATCCAACATCCACCCGTTAAGACAAAAATTATCAGTGCTTCAAAACAGCCACTCGTGAGTAAAGGCATGCAGCAGTGCACACGTTGCATTGTTAGTCTTCAGAGTGTGACCCAGCTCACCCCGTCTGTCTGCTGATGACTTACCATCGTCCTCTGCACAAACACTCAGCGTCTCTTTTTTGTTCCAGTGATTCAAAATATGGAAAGTTGATGAAGGCACGGTGGACACAACCCAACATCAAGCTTCACCATGCAAAGGGTTATCAGGTCAGTTAGCTTCACACACACATTCACCATGGAGATAAATGGATTCATCTTATCGAGTCATTTCAGCTTCAAAACATCAAATCACTGAGAGTTACTGATTTCTGATCTCAGATGTGACAGCTGGCTGATTTGAAACATCATGTGGAGTCAGGCTGAGACGCAGGCTGCAGAGCAGACGTGCCCTCAGTGCCTCCCTGTCCGACTGTAGAAACACTGTGATCGCTTCAAAGATTGTTTCTCATGTAAATGACTTCTTAAGTTGAATTTTTGCAGCTCACACACACACACACACACACACACGTGTTAGTGCAAAAGGGTGTCTGTGTGTTGGTGATCGGCCTCCAGGCCGTTAGCCGGTGTGTGTTAAAGCCAGAGTTAAGGTGTTTTTGAAGTTTTGCCGGAGGCTCCCGGCCGCTCTGGGTCTTACCACGCTTGGAGGGTTTGGGCAAAGAAGGCGAGCGCTGAGAGCCATCTGAGAGCAGAGCACAGCGTCAGAAACACCACCCGACTCACCGAGGCCCAGCGCTTCATCATCGGTCGGCTGACGTCAAACATCAGCAACACGCTGGCTAATACATTGGACTTCTCCTCAGTTTAAAGGGTAACCGCAGACTCGGTGAATGCTCAGACTCAGACCAACGTGCCGACTTGTAATCAGGTGACTGTCGTTCGTACAGGTGAATCTGGGACTGTGAAATAAGAGGCTGAAAGGGATTTTTTGAATGTTCCTGCCCTTTTCCAGGCCAGCAGTCAGCAGCATCCGGGCTCGCTCTCGGCCAGAATCAGCTAATGGTGTCGCTGCACATCAGTCCAGTCCAGCAGACAGCAGCGCTGCAGATCAGAGGTACTCTGAACGTTCACCGTGGCAGACGTTACCCTTTAAAATCCATCTGCTGCGACATCCACACACATAATCTTACACAAATGTACGAGCTAACACACACACACACACACTGAGGTTCATCTGTCTGTGGAGCTGTTAAGTGTTTCAGTTTCATCAAACACATGCAGTGTCTGCTTGCAGAGGGATCAGCAAACACAAACTGTGTTTGTTCGCTCGTCATGCGTTCGAGTTTAGTACGTCAGTCTGTGAACGAGTGGCAGCTCACCCAGAACCATCAGCACGTCAAAGAGGTCGGTGCCGACAAACCCGCTGACCGGTTTTTAGTCAGAACTGAGCCCAGAGGCCAAACGGGGTGTGCGCATGGTTCTGGGTTGGCGTGTCACTCAGCATGCGAGTTCATTCAGTCCATCCAGGAGGCGTTCGAGTGAAGCTGTGGATGAAGCAGGGTGGCATCATGAGCGGCAGGCCGGACAGACAGAGAGATGTGGGTTATCAGCACATCTACATGGAGGTGACTGAACTTCATACGGTGCCTGATAACAGTTCCCATCTGTGGCAGTGACTGGTCAGACTGGTTCTTACTGGTTCTGTGTTTATGGGATAGTTTGGATTTTTCTTCAGCCCAGCAGAGGCTGACAGAACAACACGGACAGCAGCTACCGGACCTGAGCAGGTCGTACGTTAAACATCGCATTCAGGTTAATGTGAACAGACCGGGAGAGTGTGTGTGTGTGTGTGTCTGTGTGTGTGTGTGTGTGTGTGTGTGTGTGTGTGTCATTAGCATCTTTACGGCCAGATTCTGTTAGAGATGTTTGCCACCGTTAGTTTGCAGGAAGATTCACTCAGCGGCCATTTTACATCATTTGAAATGTGTAAATTCAGAGACTGTTTATATACACACACACACACACACACACACACACACACTTTCCATTACTAGTCTGAATGTGACTCTGAATCTGATACGGGTCGTTCAAACTGCTTATTCTGATCAGGCCGAGGCGTTCACGTGGATTAACTAACGATTACTGTTCATAACAATAAAGAAACTTTTTGTCGTTCTGTGACCAAATTTACAACCTGATGTTATGAAGCTCTGACAATCTGGACAACGAGATAATAATTCATAATAATTCATAATAATTCATAACAATTCATAATAATTCATTAGAACTCATAATCCAGTGCTGCTGTTTGTTGTTTGGGGGCCACAGAGGTAAAAAATCCAAACTATCCTCAACATTCAGCTGAGGAGGCGACGTGTGTGTGTGTGTGTGTGTGTGTGTGTGTGTGTGTGTGTGTGTGTGTGTGTGTGTGTGTGTGTGTGTGTGTGTGTGTGTGTGTGTGTGTTGTAGTTACTCTGCTTCACCACCAGAGGGGACCATTATCAAGTAAATAACCACAGATAGAAAAACAAGACGACTACAGCGTCACACTAACACGACATGGACCAGAGAACACAGTCACTTTCTTTTCTTCCATATTTTTAGGATCCGTCCGTCTATAGGCAGCCCCAAACATCCAATCACATCAGGAGGACGTGTGTGTTTGTGACCTCACACTACTCTCACGCTAACAGCTGATCCACGTGTGTGTGTGTGTGTGTGTGTGTGTGTGTGTGTGTGTGTGTATAAACATCTGTTCTGCTGACCGACTGTGTGTTTTTCTGCTGAGTCAGACGTCGGTGAGACCCGAGGATCAATTACAGTGTGATGTAGAGCTCCTGAGCAGCCATGATCAGCCTGTGAATGCACATCTACGGCTCACTGTGTGTGTGTGTGTGTGTGTGTGCACGCCATGGTATGTGGCAGGGTCATGCACGTGGAGATGCCGTGTGCTAAAAGCAGTGTGCTGAGCCGAGCTGAGGCTGAGCGGGTCCGAGCCGAGGTGGGCGGGGCGTAGCTGTGCTGTGAGGAGTGCCAGGATGCCGGGAGGGGGAAGGAGGGAGGAGGAGGAGGAGGAGGAGGAAGAGGAGGAGGAGGGGGGGTTAGGGGACCGGTGGCGAGGATCTTCACTTACCAGATATCTGGGGCTGGATGCCGGGCTGGTCGTTGGTGCTGAGCAGCTGGGCCTGGATGGTCTCCACCACACGCTTGAAACGTCGGCTGGGACCTGACGAGGAAACAACGGAGCTTCATCAGGTTACGTGACGGGTGGAGGACGTCAACAGGTAAATGTGTGTCTGTTCAGGTAACCACATTGATCCGCTGACTGCTTGAAGTGACTGTATGCACCGTGTGCTGTGTTTACCTGAGAGCAGGGTGAAGGTGACGGAGTAGATGCCGTTGTCCTTGGTGGCGCTGGTGCTCTCGGTGTAGGTGATGTCCACCTGGAACTTCACCGGTTTCTGGAAAACCGTCGGACCGGCCGTGGACTTGTACTCCGCTCGGAAACTGGTCTGAGAGATGACGCTGTGGCTCAGACTGGGGATCTGACGGAGGAGACAGACGACAAGAGACGGAGCAGAGGGCGCCCCGCGTTACGTGACGAACGTGTGACCTGATGCTCAGCGTGAACACAGTCTGCTGTTAGCTGAGGTTAGCAGAGCTGTGAAAACAGATAAACAGGAGGAGGACTCATCATGGAAGACTCACGGAGAGGAAGGCGTGGACGATGTCGGCCTTTATGGAGCTCAGAGGTTTGTCTCTGATCACGATGAAGATCTGCTCCTCCTTCTCCAGGTTGATGAAGTTACCGAACCACGACTTCTTAGCCAGCCTGCAGGAGGACAGAGCGAGACGTGATCCACCAGACCGATGAACAGTCAGACTTCAATCACATTTTGTCTTTGTGCCAGCAGGAGGAGTTACTAAGAAGATTCTCAGATCCACATGATACGTTAATAAAGATGTACATGTAAATGAATGTGCTGTTACTGACTGAGTGGTTTGATACATGCAGGAAACTAAACGAGTCTTTCATCGTCCAGAGCTGACCAGGTGATGTGAGAGCAGTTGTTCCAGTTTACAGTGTACACAGTAAGATCAGCGAGCTCCCAGTCTAACGATGCTAACATCCATAAAACACATTGAAAACTGGAAGACTCCCGTGGGCTCGCTGTACTCACTCTGGAGACGAGTCTGGAGTCAGGCTGGACATGTCTTCCTGGGTGGGAACTGTGCGGGAAAAGAGGTCAAAGGTCACAGAGTTATTACGTGTGCGGGCTGTGATGTCATCAACACTGAGTTCCTGTTTGTCTTTTAATCTGAGATTATCTGGAGCGTGGAGGCTGCGTTCAGTCTGTCTGCAGGGGTCTATGAAGCCAAACTGAGGCAGGAAAATGGGAATTTTCCACTTTCCGTAATGAGACAGTTATCTGGTGCCTGACTCGGCCGGAGGCGGCTGTTTGTGGTGACGAGGCAGCAGGTGAACCGTTACATGCCTCCATTAAGAGCAAAGATCTCATTTGCTGCCCCAGGACTGCAGTTTGAAGCACAAACACTCGGATAAGATCTGATCTGAATAAATCAAACACCACCCGCCCCTCCCGCCTCCCATCCGCCCTGAACCCCTCCCCACCTTGCATTTTCCTGCGGTGGAAGCGCGGCGAGCCCAGGAAGCTGTTCTTGATGGAGTTGAGTCGTGTCCTCCACGGCATGCCCCCGATGGAGGGGCTGGGCGGCGGCGTCGGGCTCGGCGTGCCGGTCGGGCTGTCCTTGGGCGTGTGCACCGGGGTGCCTTTAGGGGTGGGGAGAGGGCTCCCTCTGGGGGAGGGGTGGGGGGTCACCTGCGTGATGGGGACAGATTTGCCGTTGTGGTCAGGGTGGAGGTGGTGGCGACGGCGGGGCGACATAGGAGGCACAGGGGAGAGGGGGATGGAGAGTTTGGGGGGGACCGTGAGGGGAGGGTGGCGCCTCACTCGGGGGCTGTTGGGGATGCACGGCGCCAGCGGCTGGCACGGCGTGGAGGGCTCAGATTTGGGCGTGGTGGGGGTCTGGGCGGTGTTTGGAAGTGGGTTGGACCTGGTGGTCTGCAGGGGCTTCTCTGACACTTTGGGCTTGGCGGGCAGCGTCTGAGTGCGGGGGTGCATGAGGGGAGACCCCATCTTTGGTTGGTAGGAGTTGGGCGTGCGAGGCCCCACCCCGTTAAGACGGACCTCGTGGGAGTGGGTGGGGCTGCAGTTGGGGGACTGACACAAGTCTGGGGACTGGGGCGGGATGAAAAACCGCCGGTTGGGCTGCGATTGGTCATGCACCGTTATACATGACGGCAGCCAATGAGAGAGCAGCAGCAGCCGATAAAGGTTCATTCCCAAAATTTAAAAAACAACAGCAGGAAATAAAAAAGGAGCGTGGTGGAGGTGGTGGTGGCGGTGGATGGGTTGAGAGGTGGAGCAGGCAGGAAGTGGTGAGAGTGCAAGAAAGAAAGAAGAAGAACATGCGATTAGCAACAAGTGATTAGCCAATCAGGAGGCAGCAGTGGAGCATTCATGACGCAGTAACAAGTAGGGATGCACCGACAGACGACTGAGGAAATCATCACGACGTGATCTGACTGATGATTAAAGATGTGACCAAAGTCATTTAATATTTTCTAGAATTATTCAGTGAATCATTTTCAGATAAATCAAAACAAATACTGACTTTTTATTTTTGGTTTGTTTACTTCAGGTTGATAAATCTATTAGAATATGAATCAGACGTCATCAGTGATGTTTAAATCTCAGCAGGCTGTGACGTCGGTTCTGACGCGTTTTCCCTCCAGACTTTCTCACATTTGCTTCTGGAGCCTGAACGTTTTATTTTGAAAATTCCTGCATCCTCTGTGCAGTTCTGTGTCCGTCTTCCTGTCAGCTGTCACAGATCTGCTCTGATCGCCGTGCTGTAAACTGTCTCAACATTTATCTAAAGTTTGCTAACATGAGCTGATAAGTCAGACTGTCCTTTCAAAGTAAAATATTTAAATATATATAATGACTTTCGTTTTAGATACTTGTCAGGACTTTTGGATCCGTCGGTGCATCCCTAATTAGCAGCAAGTGAAACCAGCTTGAAAGCTAACGGATTTAGCTTCACCCTCCACCTGGAAAGCGGCCAGAGTGCATGCACAGTGCCGATGCACAATGCTGTGGGATGAATGAGGACAGGTCAGGACAGCTGTGGAGCCACAGCTGGGCCGACCGGGGCCGACCGGAGCCGACCCGTCAGTCTCTTCAGCGTCACAGAGCACGTGTGAAGACTTACATGAAGTGTGTGTGTGTGTGTTAAACTGAAGTCAGAGAAGTCATGATCTTTACATCAGGGCTGCAAAGAGGCGGAAAGTTTCTAGTAAATTTCCAGAAACTTTGCATGGCGGGGAATTCTGGAAGTTTGTGTGAATTTACTGTAAACTGGTTAATTTAAACAAACGATCAAATCCAAACATTTTGTCAGAGGTCAGAGGTCAGACTGAGCTTCATTCAGTCTGATTAATGTTATATTGTTTTATTCCATCTCTGCTCACTCACGATTCAGAAACATCGGATCTGATGATGACGATGATGATGATTCATCACTTTAGTCTGGTGCTGAGTCATGGTGATGCATGAACTTTGACCTGTCACACCAATCAGAGCCCGTCAGACGGACTTCATTTGTTTGCTGCATATTTTCAGATCTAACGGTGACTGGACAGTTTTCATGGTGCCGATGGTTGGAGGTCAGTTTTCACGACGTTCTGGTTCTGATGGTGGACGTTTGGTCCGAGCTGCTGAACAGAACCTTCAAACACTTCCACGCTCTGCGCGTCAAACATCATGAAGTCATGTTGTTGTGTGATGATGAGAGGCTGAGCGTGAATGGATCTGTGTGTGTGTGTGTGTGTGTGAGGGTAACAACGTACCAGCAAAGAGCAGCCGGTGAGGTGCATTGTGGGAAACCAATGAGTGCATGGGAAGGACAGAGACTTACCCTGGGACTGCTGAGAGGACTGGTGGACAGACCGGAGGACGCTCCGCTGATCGACCGCGATCTACACAAACACACACAGAGTCAGATCAACACACAAGAACTACACAATAAACAGTAACACACACACACACACACACACACACACACACACACACACACACACACACACACACACACACACACACACCTCAAACCTCTTTGTGAAACAGACTGAAGGTTCAAACGAGGACAGTTCAGTTTCAGTGGAACTCACGTCGTCCTTCAAACACACACCGACGAGCCAATCAGGATGAACCTCGTTAACATTCACCCTAACGACGTGTCGGAGGTCACCAGATACAAAAGTAACAAACATCAGCCTCTGTGGCACAATCACTGTTTGATGTAGGGGTTACAGTAATAGATTACTTTTAATGGCAGTATGTGTCGCCCTCCAGTGGATTTGTAATGAAATGTTCCGACCTCACGGTGCCTCGACGCTTTTCTGAGATTGTTTCAGTGAAAATACAAAAATAATGAGTCGAACGAGTCGGCACAGAGTGACATCAGAAAAGTAACTTCCAGGTGAAGTCGGTTTATAAGTGAAAGTCGCTGTTAATATTATTATTATTGTTTATGTGACTTCAGTCATCACACGCCTGTTAGCGCGTTAGCATTTACCAACATCAAACATGAGCATCCTGGGTTAAAATCAATATCTATACATCGTTCAGACGTGTCAGCATCACACACACACACACACACACACACACACACAGTAAAATTCATTAGCAGCGTTTCTCTTCTCTTCATGAGCTTTTCCATTTTTCATTTACGAATCATTAACTTTTCATATCTCCTCCTTCTCTTTCTCTTTTACTCAAATGGCATCTCTCTCTCACACACACACATACACACACAAACACACACACGTCTTTGAAGACTTTAGGATTTAATTGCCCGGAGACAATTTGGCTTTGTTGGAAGTGAAAAATGAAAACAGTAAATCATAATTAAACGTGCTCGAAACACACACACACACACACACACACACACAGAGGAGGGATGACATCACTCTCAGTTTCATGTCGTCGTGGTGTGAAACATCTTGTTTCATTTTTATAATTGTCGCCTCGTTTCGTGTTTTTATCTTAATGAACATACGAACGATGTTTGTGCAACTGAAAAAAGGTTCCTTCAGGTTCCTTCAGGTTCTGCTATGTCCATCTAATATCTCTAATCTAAATTTAAATATTCCTGATGACATGCTGCACAGCGTGTCATGTTTAAACCTGGACTCCAGCCGTGTGTCCATGTGTGTGTGTAACAGTTTTTGGATCAGACGATGCGCTCAGCATTTCCGAGCCGCTGTTTGCTGATCTCATCTCTTCATCTCACACTGACATCGAGGACGCCGCCGCGTTACCGACGCCGAGGACGTCATGCCGTCACACACTTCAGAGAGAGGAGCTCACATTAACACGCCGCTCATTAACTGTGACTCCCGTCCACTCCAACATCAGGAAGCCGGCTCGTCTTTGAAACGTGAAAATGGATTCACGGCGTGTGATGTGTGTTAAGAGAGGCGGCGACGGGCGAGAATGGATCTCCCAATTAGATGATGAGCGAGATAAAGGGCCATTCAGAGGCTGATCTCCACCTCCTCTCTGTGCTCCATCTGCAGTCCTGCAGCCAATTAATTTATGCTAATCTCCATCAGGACGGCGACAAACGACGCAAGGTCAGGATGGAGACTGTACGGAGGATGGCCATGCTGAAAACACACTGACACAAACACACACATAAACACACACTGATGTGAGGAGTGAAGATGGGTGGAGGAGCTGACGGTGTGTGTGTGTTTTTCTGATGCTTCTTCTGTCTCAGTTTAGTTTCATTTCCTCCAACGTGAACTCGACAGAGTGTGTGTGTGTGTTTGGATCTGAACCAGCGCTGACAGTCACTAACAAAGGTGTCATTGTCAGAGCTACACAATTATCACGTTATCGACACGATCACGACGTCAGCTGACTGCGTCACGTCAAACTTAACTTTAACTTTTGTTTGTTTTAATTCAACTGAAGTGTTCGTCACACAAACACACATTAGATTCATTCAGTTATTTATTTATCATGTTGTTTCTAATATCTTGTGTTTATTAAATGTATCTTTTCTTGTTCATTCCACAGACCATCTTCTTCATCTTCCTGTTTTGTTTCCTGTTTGTGCTCACGTCGTGAACTCTGCATATTTAAATTAAAGTTTTTAACGGAAATGATTCAAGAGGTTCTGAATTATGAACTTTCACCGTACGATAAAGAATATCTCGGGATCAATGTCTCACCAAATGATTATTATCGATTCACAGGAATGAAAAAAGTTTTTACGTCATGCAGTATATAAAGTTTAAATAGCATTGATGATCTGTTTTCATAGCAGTCACCTCTCGTGTTACAGACTGATGTTTACACAGCCATCAGACAGTAACTTTACGGATGATATTTGTACAGCGTAACGTCTGCGTGGATTCTTGTTTTTGGTTTTAGTTTTTGTTAAAGTTGAAAACAGAGACAGATTTCTACAGGTTAGCATGCGACACTTACAAATGAAAGACAGGAAACTGAAGTTAGTAAGCACTGAACTGAACAAAGAAAACTGAAGGAACAAAATGGATCTGACACTACAAACAAACGACGGACGGAGCCGACCAATACCTTTCCTCCTTGCTGCAGTTAGCGTTTGTGATATCCAAGCTTTTACTGAAAACAGATTTGCTAAAGAGGGGCAGACAGAAAACCAAGAGACAGACAAAGGCGGTCACATAAGGGGAATCCTAACACAACATGCAGAACTGCACAAATGAAACAAACAGCAACACAAAAACTGAGCATGCACAGACTGAAACCAGAAGACACAAAGGAGAAACATTCGTGGGTCATGCTCGAGTCATTCAACACACAAACCATCTCTGTCTCCATCTCCTGGAGCTCGTTTACACGCTGTAATGTTCACATTTATTACCTCGGCTGACTCATCAGCGAGGACAGACCTTCGGACACGGAACGACAGCACAGCAGCTGAACAGACTCACAATCAGAAATCTGCTGGGCGTACTACGAGCAGAGGAATCAAACTAAGGAGCTGATGATGAAGTGTTCACTGCTGGCCTCAAACGTGCTGCACTGAAGCATTTTTAGTAGCCGAATAATGGTCCTAACTAGCCGAGTAATGGTCCTAACTAGCCGAGTAATGGTCTTTTCAGACAGGAGAAACCTCCAGGATCTCTTATCATGGTGTCAGTGCCTGACAGTGGCTGAGGAGTTAGTGTGCATCACAGAAAAAGTTCAAGTTTCAACTGTTGCTTGTTGCTCGACCTTGCAGACGGTCAACACGTCCCTACAACCAAACCTGATCGACACCACCTCCGTAGTCGGACGTGAGCGTCCACCGGCTGATTTAAGCTCTTTACTTACTGCGTGTCTATGGAGGGTTTTCTCTGTGTAAAGTTTCAATGTGAGCAGAAGTCTAATTAACCAGAACAAGTGAAAACAGCTGTGTGGGTGTTCTGGGCCTTTGAGGGACGTTTGTCTCCGTCCATAAACATCACAGCTGCTATTTCTGCCTCTCCGGGATAAATCCTGCCAACATGTTAACTTTATGTGTATTTAGCTAAAACAAAACTCTTCCAACGGCAACTCAGACGACATAAATCCACCTGATTCAGGTCCAAGCGAGCGTTTTCACTGTGAAACTGACTGATGGTACAAACTGTGCAGTCTGTCAGGTCCACGTTAAAGTCTTAAAGACTTTCATGAGTTTGTGGCTCCGCTTGTGGCCCTGAAATTAAACTGATGTGAATCGACTGGTCTCACTTTGAAGAATGGAAACGATGATGGATGTCAGAGCAGATTCTCGCTCTGCTTTTGGACTGTTGACCTTAAAATGAGTTACATAAATTCATATAGTTACATGTAAGTTCTGTGTTTATTAGTTTATAAATGTTCCAGGTACACGTCGACCTCAAACTGAACTTCTGGAGGAGGTCTGTTTGTTCGTTGTTTCTGGTTTTCATGAATATCGCAGTCTGACTTCATGCTTTTATATTTTCATTTAATATTTGATGTTTTATCTTTTATTTAGTGTTTACTCATTACTCTTCACTTCACGAGTTGTTTTCGGTGTCATTCATTGAAAATAATCGATGAAGAGCTGCATGATACGGTGGATAGAAGATGAAGCTGCTCATGTTTCAGTCGTGGCTTCAGATATTTACACGTAGAAGCACGTCAAACACAAACATGAACCGTTTTATATGCCACTTAAGGAAAAGTCATTGTAAACTTTATTTTGAATGTTCTTCAACTTCTTTCTTCTAATCACGAAGCCATCCATCACCATGCAAATGTAATCAGACCGCTCTTTCTGATGCAAGATGAAGCAGTTATATCGCTCTCTGCAGAGCCACCAGGCTTCACTGACAGAAACATGAGAGCTGCTCTACAAACACAAACAAACTGACTGAGGTAAAATTACTGTTCTGTGGTGTCTGGTGACTTTGGAGAGAGCACAGATTGATTTCACGTTGCAGAGCCGTCTGAGCAAACCTAAAAAATTCACTATCAGTCAGTGTACGCTGGCATTTTTCACATTTTTCACAAACTTCACAGACAAAAACAGCAATTTTGGATTTGTCTTGATCGAATGTTCACAAACAGACCGAGGCAGTACTGACAGGTAAAGTGACTGCTGCCGAGGTGAAGTCTAAGCACAGCGCACACTTTGACTGATTTTCACATTTTTAGGTCTTAATCTTCGTTCACAGCTCAGCTTCATGCTGGACCTACAAACTGACCGCTGTCTACTGTGAGCGATACACCGACTGCTGATCAGAACCTCATCCAGTCACACCTGAAGTAACCTGAACTACACCGTGAAGGTGCTTCGTACCCGTTTGTTTTGTTTGTGCAAATAATCATCAAAAATGAAGGTCTGACATGCAAGATGCACAAAATGTGACACGCTCAGTCTGATGGAGTTTATCGAGTGTTGAGTTATAATCTGTTATCGATCACAAACAGAGCGAGTCCAGGCTCAGTGCTCGAGTCTCGTTCAAACCTCCGACATTCGTCCCGACGACACAAACATCAACAGTCACTTTATGCACCAACTTGCCAAACACGTGTCCGGTTCACAGTCGCTTTGACTGCATGCTCCATGCACACTTTACACACAGACACACAAACCTCAGAGTCCAGTTCATGCATGTTAACAGCTGTGATCAGAGCTCGCCGGCTCCAACAGGAGATTACGTCACGCATCATGTGACAAGTACTGCACGTCTCGAACCGACAGAGAGCGATGCGTCATGTATTTAACCACAGTTCAGTGAAGGAGGACGAGGAGGTGACTCGTAGATTAGAAGCTGCTCCTCTTGCCTCCGTGAACTGAGATTAGATACATTATTTATCAGGACTGATAACAACCGTCATCAATAACACTCTGAACAGCACATCTCCTGCACTGACCCGTGTGTGCGTGTCAAACATGTTCGTCCATGCTCATCAACGCGCCGCGTGCAGACCTCCACCTCTTACCTCTGACCGTGGGTCGCCATGTCGATGGCTCGTCGCACCGGGACGGGCGACCCTCCCTCCGTGACGCTCAGCACCTCCATGGACTTCCTCTCCGGTCTCCGCTTACCGTGACGGCTAAGCATGGGCGAGTCCACGCGCTTCCTGGGAGGGTCTGCTGAGCGGGGTCAGGGGTCAATAGTCAACAAAGGGAGAGCACAAGGACAGAAAACCAAGTCACCAAAGGACAGGGAGCTTGTTGACGACCGTGATGGTCACGAGCTGAAAAAAAACGTTACAGCACTCTCTCGTTCAGCCTACCGATCTCGTTGCGTGGCGGCAGGTTCTGGTCTTCGTGGCTCGGATACCTCTCCTTACGGTCCAGCAGCAGGAAGTAGATCATCTTTTCCTGGTTGTCACTGGAGAGAGAAGACAGTGAGAGAGCTCGCCGTTAGCCGAGAGCTCATTGGTTGAGACACTCCATCATCACGAGACGTGTTAAACAGAAGAATTCATCAAATGACAATTTATCATCTCCTCCCTCCTTCCTCCCTCCGTCCTCCCTCCCTCCTCTTCCTCACTCACTCTTCAGACAGCAGGTCTTTGGTCAGTTTGTCCTTGTCTCTGAAGCAGCCCAGAGAGTGCATGCTCTCCAGGACGTCGGGGTCGATCTCCTCGGCTGCAGCCAGCATCCTGATGGCCACCTTCCTCGGGACGGGCTGCTCGGGCTCCGGCTCGTTCTTTCCAGCTCTGCAACCAAACACAGGCAGCTAACAGAGAGACCGCGACTGGCACTGGAGCAGGTTTACACCATGTCAGGCACCAACAGAGACAGTCAGACTTCAGCTGGTTTTTAGCTCCACACAATCAGAGTTTCCAGATTTGACCTGCACTGATCAGCAGCGTGCTCTGCAGTCTGCTGGCTCTGAAGGTCATAACATACGGTCTGATGGTGTGTCCGCATCTGTCTCTTGCAGCCATCTACTGCAGGTAATACACTGACTGTGGATCATACAACTGCCCTTTAAAACCTGACCTGTCCCTTTAACTGCTTCGATCTGGTGCTGAAGACGTCTGATGGGTCAGAAATGAGCTGTCAGGCTTCACTGTAGTCGTGCGCACACAGTTTTGGGATTATTAACATCTCAGACGTGCTGACTTTCAGTTTTACCTCGAGACAAACGACAGCGTATGTTTCTGGACTTCTCTGTAGCGACGTTGCTGAGTGACGCCACATTTAATTAAACTCTAAATATCAGTTTGAGAAACAGAATTCAGCTTTTTGAAGCCATCAGACATCAGAGGTCCATTAGCAGCGGCGCCGGATCCTGATGTTTCACTCTGAGGACTAATGGACCGGCTTCTTCTCTGAGAGGCTTCATGCAGAGATCTGATGGGCGTCATTATTCTGAATGTGGACACACCGTGCATACGACACTGAACAGAGAGGAAAGCACCGACAGGTGGATACTCACAGGTACCACGTATGCTTCTGGATCTGCTCTAACTGTAACAGGAAGCAGAGAGAGCAGAACGTTAACAAGAACGACTGAGACACGCTGCAAACATTCATTCATATCTATGATTTATGAAGATTCAGCAGCTATAACTCAAATAACTGCACACAGACGTTATCTGAACATTATTCTGATATTTGTTTCCTCGTCCTGATGAAAGGAGCTGCAGGCTGAGTCGATCTAAATTTAGTCTGACTGAGTCCTGAAGCAACAAACTGAGCTCGAGTCCACTGATGGAAGACTCCAGCAGCTCTCTGAGCCGCCGGCTGACGGTGAAGCGAGGTGAAGCGTGAAGTGCTCACCGTGAGCCTCTTGGTGGCGTCCACTTCAATCATACCGCGCAGCAGGTTCTGACAGTCCGGAGGGATGAAGTGAGGCATGTGGAAAACTCCCAGCTTCACCTTCTCCAGGAGATTCCTCAGGTTGTCGTCGTCGAACGGCAGAGCGCCCTGAGAAGAAGAGGAGAAGAAGAACCGTGATGTTACACACTAACAGTGTGAGTCTGTAACACTTTGATTCATGTTAATTATTATTCATAAATCTTCTGCTTTATTTTTTACAGAAACACAGTTATTAGTCTCGTAGATTAAACGCTTCATTACATTCTTTTATTTTGAAATCCAGATACAAGTTGTTGTTGTTGTTGCTGTAATTGAAGCTCAGATTTAAACCAATATTCAGACTCCAGGGACATTATGGGAACATGTGCAGCTGCTTGTAATTTAGAAAAAAACAACATTATCGTCTGAATGTGCTCAAAAATAAATTATGTTCCGTCAGTTTCTATATTTGTTGTGTAAAATCAAAAGTTCCCAGGACGCCTCAGATCCGAGGCATCGACCTGCCGTCCACCTGACCCTCCTGTCAGGTGTTCTCACAGACAGGAAGCAGTCAGTGTCAGGTGTCGTCGGAGTCAGCGATGATGAAGCCGGCCGGCCCCGCCTCTGAGCGCGCTCAGTGACGTGATGACGGATGCCGTTTCCTCCTCACTGAAAACGAGGCAGCACGGAGGCAGATGGCCGCTGACAGTGTGTGTGTGTGTAATCCAAACAACACGGAGAGATTTATCTCCCCGTGATGATGTTCGAGCGCCGAGCGGAGAACGCAAACACGACACCCCGACCAGCGTTTAGCCGCTTCACCGAGTGAACGCGTATCTCTGTCGCATTATGAAGCTGCTGCTGAAAACTGCGACGCTGACCTGTAACCAGGGGAATGGTGTCTCTGTCTGGGACTGACTTTTAGTGGTTGGTGAGAGCTTGGTGAAATAAAAGGCTGAAAGACAGACGCCGAGCTGGGCTGACTGCTGCTGGACTAGTCAGTGATATTAGCTGCTGCTGGGTCTGCTGCTGCTGACCTGGATGATGTTCGGCTGTAATCAGAACAAATACTCGAGCTGCTGGAGACATTTCAGTTTGCGGCACGGTCGTCTCATTCTTGGTGGTTTAAATATTTCATCAAAGTGTTTCCAGCATCTGCAGCAGCTGTTGTATAAGCACAGACACACTGATGAGGAAGATGAGCACATGTTCTGACCTTCAGTCTCAGCAACACAAAGATTTGTACGTTAACCTTTAAATCCCAGGACGAGCGCCGGCGTCAGGTACTTTATTTTGTGTCGAAACATTTCAGCGACCTTTCTCTTCACCTTGGATATTCAGCTGGGAACGAGCGCTTCACAAATGAAGAGTTCATTCAGCATAAATATTTGCCTCGGGAAGAAACTAAATCAACTTCTCTTTCCTCTGCAGCGCTGCGCCGAGCCAGGAGAGCGAGCAGAGTTTTTCTGTAACAGCGTTTTCCTGACGTACAAAAACACTTGAAGGGGAAAAGAAGTCAAACAGTTTCACTGTACGTCCTGCAGCTGTGGCAAAATATCACTTCTAATTTCACTCTCTAATGGAAAGGTTTATATGAACGAGTCGAAGAATCCAGGATATAAACTGTAGGCTGACATTTTAAACTCCAGGTAAGCTAAAAAATGTAGCCTGGGCAGCTAAATCTGAGCTAATCAGTCAGCTATCCCTTCTTCTTATCGAGACTCGTGATGAACGCACTGAACCAGTTCTGAGTGCTGCACAGAAAGTACTTTGTACTCCTCCAGGATGCTGCAGTAATGCAGGTAAACTGGATTTCTATTTATAGATCAGAAATCCTCACGTTTGTGGACGGACACAATGGCAGAGGAGAAGAGGCCGGAGAGGACGCTGAGGGAGGAAGCTGTCAGGACTGAGACACAGATTTCAAAATGAGGAACATGCTGGCTGTGGTTTGTTGTCAGGAGGAAGACTCGGACTTTATTAATCTAAATATCTGTGAGTAATTCAGTAATCCAGCCTGAAGTTTCAGCTTCAGACGTCGTGGACAAAAAGTCTGTTTACAGGCGGCCGTCACTCACCACTAAAAGTGCAAACAGGATGACTCCACAGCTCCACGCATCGGCTTTCCTCCCGTCGTACTTCTCCCCCTGTAACAGACAGACAGTTATGTTAACGTAGTAATCCTCCCGTATATGAAGCTTCCTTCAGTGTATCATCAGCGATGTGTGATGCGAGGTGAAGCTTCTCTGAGTCATTTCCTGTTTCTCACAAAGAAACGCAGACACACGACAAACATCTGGACGGTAGAGACGGTGTCTTAATGATACCCCCGACACGAGGCGTCAGAGAACAAAATAAAAAGTAAAACATTTGAGAAAATGTCACTGAGTTCTGAACAGACGTGTGAGGTGTGTGTGCATGTGAATATATAACAATATATTATTCTAAAAGCTTTATAATATATAAGGCTGAGAATAAAAACACTGCGAGCACATCGATCCAATAAAGTTAAAGCCAAACAAACAAACGACGTTACAAAGATGAAATATTTCAGACAAATAAAAACATTTTACATTAGTCGGCCTCTTCAGTGTTACGGCTGCTACCCGACAGTCGTGGCGGACTGCGTTGCGTCGCAGTAACTCAGACGCACTCCGTCAGGTATGTTGTTGCTGGAGTGTTTGTTTGTTTCTGTGTTTGTTGGTTTCATTTATTCTGGTGACCAGGAAGCCACCAGCAGCTGATCTGAGAGAGCTCCCAGCCTCATACCAGGTTAGTGGATCTTTTATATAAGCATGGTGGAGGGGGAAGGGGTGGAGTGGACGGAGGAGTGATGTAAGAGTCATTGTGTTCTGTTAATGCATGAAAGAAAGGAAGAGGCCGAGAGAGAGAGCGAGCACTTACCCTGATAACCTCTGGGCAGGCGTAGTGCGGAGATCTGAAAGAGACGGAAAGAACACAACGTTACACAACGCTACACACAGGAAACAGCTGATCCACCACAGAAGAAGAGAGCAGGAGAACCTCTGCACAACCTGGCAATTTCTGATTACAACCCACTCGCCCACCGTCGCCGTCAGTGTGAGCGAGAAACACGTAAACACATCTGTACCTAGATCCTGTTTAGTGCGTTTGTTCTGAGTTAACATGGTGATCGCAGCACTGACGCTGTAAAGTTTTAAGTTTACATGATTTGTAGACAAACAAACTTTATTCAGAGCACTTTTCAAAAGTTAGTTTTCTGTTTGAGAACGAGGCGATAAAAGAGACAGAGTCTTAAAACAAAGAGATGAAGTGTGCAAACGACCAAGAAGCCAAAGAAACAGAAGAGTTTTAAGACAGTCATAAAAAGATCTGGCAAGAAAAAGTAGAAGAAGAAGAAGAAGAAACTTTTAAAATCGATCAGAAAAGTGAGGAATGGAGCCGAAGAAGAAAGCCGTGATGTCCGATCAATGAGCTGAGAGCGGAAATCCACCACACGAGGAGAACCAGTACTGATGGTGACGACTTCAAGTTCATTAACGTTTCGGCTTCACAAATCAGCAACGAGCAGCAGCTCAGATCAGATTCAAGTAGATACACACACATGAAGAGTTCAGAGACTGTGTGAATCACACCTGCATGGTCTGAATGTCTGAGGGAGACCAGCAGACACATGAAGGGACATTTGGACTCCAACACGTCCAGATCTGAGAGTTCTGGTTCAGACCGCCGTGTCACTCCCTGTACAGATTGTGAAGCCCTCTGAGGCAAAATGTGTTTTGTGACTTTGGGCTGTACAAATAAAATTTGATTTGATTTGATTTGATTTTGTGAAGATGGTATCCGCATGTGTGGTTCCCACCCTGAAGCATGCAGGAGGAGGTGTCATGGTGACACGGTTTGATTCAACCACAAATTAACCAAATAAAAAAAAGAAAAAATCTGAAATATAAAAAAAAATATAAATAAAAAAATGAAAAATAAATATATAAATATAAATATTTTCATGTAAAAGCTAATCAAATCCATCTAACTCCCTATAACGTGTTTTCTCCTGACCTCGTGCAGACCTGGAGATCTCGCAGTGAGAACGTTCGTCTGATCTTCTTCTGTGAAGATTAATGACCACAAACGAAGCAGAGCGACTCCTTCTTCTAACATCGTCAACCATCTACACAAACAGCTCGCAGAGTAAACACACACTCCATCAGTGCCAGCATCGTGTTTAATTATGCTAATGTATGTAAAAAGCAGTTGATGTGAACTCCTCAAACGCGTCGTGTCAGGATACACTCATCTAATTACAGCAGAGCGAACGTTCATGCTCCCTGCGTGAAGCGACGCGTCCTGGATTCACTGTGACGTTTCATTAACGTCACGTGAAGTCACGGACTTGTTACTCATGCGAGATGTTCAGAGGATCCATGAGAGCTTCATGAAAACTGTTTCCACTGCTGAAGCTGAAGACCTACGTGACGGATGGATGCAGCTTTCTTTGTCTCTGAGGTGCTGCTTCGGGTCTAAAGGTGTCTGACATTACGCTGAAGCTGGACTGAATCCAGATGAACCCACCAGGGGCCACAGCGGAGATACTCACCCACAGCTGGTCTCCAGCAGACTGTCCCCGACCTGCAGAGACGCCATGCCAAAGTCTGCTATCCTGATGTTGTTCTTCTCGTCTAACAACAAGTTCTCCGGCTTCAAATCTCTGTGGCTGCAGGACGACAGGACAGGAGACACAAGACAGACACTGAAATGTTAAAACTGATCAAACAAGTCAGATTTTTGTTAACACAGAGACAACGTCCAAGACAGTCTGCGGGGACGTCACAGAGACGACGTCCAGGTTTTAGACAGTCTGCAGGACGTCACAGAGACTACGTCCAGGTTTTAGACAGTCTGCGAGGACGTCTCTGAGACTACGTCCAGGTTTTAGTCTGCACTTAACACCTGACACACTGCAGTATACACTTTTACTCATAACGGGAGACGGAAATCAGCCGACGAGAGCTCGACTGTCGCCGTCTGGAAAACGCCGCACAGAATAAATCAGCGTCTTCAAAGAAACACTCCGCGTCAGACGCTGAGTGTCAAAACTTCTTTGATGTGCAATTTCGGCGTTGCAGCCGTGTGTCGAGGAACTAAAGGTGATCTCAGAGATGAAAAGAGATGAAGAGGCGCTGGACCTCCACATCAGGCCACAGCTGAAGAGGAAGAAACCCGCTGATCATCTAAGAATCTCTGAAGTTACTCTGCTGATTTTTATTGAACTAAATTAAATCTTTGTTAATTCAGTGGGAATTCATTTAGGATCTGTCCCTCTCTTTGTGTCTCATTAAATCGTGCTGCAGACTTCACATGTTTGATTCCACATGCAGCGGTCGCTCAGCGGCGATAAATCAGGTGCAGCAGCTATTTGTGTAAATCTCCACCTCCCACCTCCACCCACCCCCGACTCATATTTTGTGCCTCCAAGCAGGAATACCACGAAATACATATTTTATGAACTCACTATCAGCCAGGACATTTTTTTTCATTTTACCTGCATAAAATTGACAAACCTGTCCTACTGATTCAAATGTACCAGTGTAAAGGTAACAAACCATATGGAGTGGCTGTGGCAGAAGTCCAGAGCTGAGATGATCTGTCTGAAGAACTTTCGGGCCTCTTTAGGTGTTAACCGGCCTTTTTTCACCAGGTAGTCGAACAGCTCGCCACCAGACACGTGCTCTAACACCAGATACCTGCAGGAAGAGACGGAAACAGAGGAGGAGCGTTAGTGTTTGGAGGTTTGCAGGAGGAGGTTTACAGGCCCGGGGAATGGAGCCAGTGTTGTGCTAGAACAGGAGCTGGGCAATACATAAGTTAGTACCAAGAGAGTCTGGATGATGTTACCCACACAAGACTGGATTTGATACATTAGCTTCATCAGACAAATGCCACAATGTGACAGTGTGTGACATGGTTTGCAGCAACGTTAGCTTTGACTTTGAACTGTGTTGCAGTGAGTGTCGGTCGGTTGTTAGCGGGACTGAAGAAAGTCTCCTAAAATGGAAATACCCCCGTAAAGTGAGAGCCTCCTTCGGTTCCATCCTTTGAGCTAACATCCTCAAATCCTCTGCTTCATTTCTCCTCAGATTGAAGAGGCATTAATGAAATAACGAGTCATAAACTTCAGTATTTGGCTTCACCGTGCTGAAGTTACTGTACGTCGATGCAGGATGTAAATCCTCGAGAAAATCCTCATCCCGTGTCGATGTGTGTGCCGCTGGTTTAAAATGTTTTATCTCCGTCCTGCGTTCATTTGTCTCGGAGACATCTCTGATCCTCGGCCCGCGCCCGGAGCCGTCTCCTCCCACCGCCGCCTGATTTATTAGCAGATTAAAAGATCCGCTCAAGCGTTCACCTGTCAGAGCTATTTAAATTAGAAACGCGTCCGCCTGTGATTTGTGAGCCCGAGATTTTTTTTCTACCACAAACTGTTTGCATCCGCGATGACCGTCCGTCGGCGGCCTCGCAACATTAAGAAAACAAATTCTTGTTCCATGTGACAGCAGAGCCTTTATCAATTATTGAACAGCGCATTAAGCCGTGCCGCTGGAGCACGGCCGCCACATTCAGCTGATTAATGTATGCAACAAAACAGGGATATATGTTAAAGCTGCAGAGTCTCAGGGGGCCGCTTACAGTGAGGGGACCGATAAAACATGTCAGGCTTTAATACAATCTGAGTTCTGCTGGACGGAAATGTTACCCGGCCTGCGGTGCCGTCGACAGGACGGAGTGTCATTCAGGTTTTTGGTTTCTGATTTTATCTGCTATGAAAACAGTCAAACTGTATCACTGCAGATTTTTCTACTAAATCAGTTTTTGGACATCTCAGACTAATGCTAACGATTAGCATGGTGACTACAGACTGGGACGCGTCTGACTGAAACTTTTATTTTTTTTGTTTTATCTGTCAGCCTTAATTATTTCTGTAAAAATAAACAAATGATGAATAAATGAATCAGATCAGACCGACAGCGTCAGAAATGTTCAACATGTTCAGTAACAAAGCAGGAAGGTGGATCTTAAAGTGACGTCAGACATTTCAAACACAGAATGATTAACGAGCTCATCTTCACCTTTATCTAACCCTGTCCGATCATCAGAGCTCGTCATAAAGTCAGAGAGACGTTCAGTTTCAGATCAACAGAATTTGACTTGAAGAATTTAAATTACTATAACTAAATATTCATAAATTAAATTTGAAGTGAAGATGGACAACAACAGATGTCACTGCTCTTTATACATCAACACTTTAATCTGTCTCAGGTTCACACTGCGTCGACGTGGCCGCTCAGAGTGTGAGCACTCGTGTACTTACAGGTACTTCTTATTTTCGTAGACGTCATGCAGCTTTAAAACGTGAGGATGCTCGATGAGCTTCAGGATGGCGATCTCTCGCTCCACCTGCAGAGAAACGCGAGACGAAGATTAATGACAGAGTTCATCTTCATTCACAGCCAACGTTTGTTAATGTCAGTTTTACTGGACTCGAGCCAGAACCTGAAGCCTGGACCACAGACATCACACACACACACACACACACACACATGCTACATCATATTAATCACGTCCCTCATGTACTCTTCCTGGCTTCATCACCATCAGCACACTGCAGTTTCATTACACTCCATCCTGCTGCCACAAATATTCACTAAATGTGGATTAATCCGCCGCTGAAAATAGTCCCCACTAAATGCTGCTTCCTGCAGGTTGCTTCAGTTCAGACCTTTGAACCTGCTCCCTCCGCTGAGCTCACTGACGCTGGTTTGGTTCCAGTTTCTCAGTTGAAAGTTTCGAGCACCACAGGAGGGTAACGCTGCCGTCAGCCACGGAGGAGTAATAACAACCACAGCGAACAAGAAGATCGCTGTCGCCATGGAGGCTGTTCATAATATAATAATACGTTCAACATCACCTCAGCATCGTAGTTTGTTTTTACTTCTTTCTGCTCCAAAGTCCAGCGAGCACCGGGAAGAGTCAGGAAATGTTGAGCGACATCGTGAATAAAACCGACTGACGACAACACATCCTGATTTCCTGTCAAATAACAGAGTTACATCACCTCTGCCCACAGGCGGTCCGGCTGAGATGATCTTATGAAGACTAAAACGTCCTGACACACAGACGATACCTGCCTGCTGTGCTCTGGATTTACAGCCGCTTGGCACCTCAGCAGGCCGCAGGGTGAACAGAGTTCAGACCTGTGAGAGTTTCTGCACAGACGTGTTACTGAGGCTCATTCTGACTGCTGGGTTCGTTATTTTTGTGGAAACATGTTCAGAAAAGACACAGAGATGACGTCAACTCAGGATATTTCAGGCTGTGAATCAGAGACAGACGAGGAGACGTTTATGAACCCCACAAGCTTTAAATTGGACCAGAATGCAATGCAGCTTCAGAACACGTTGGGATTTGATTACTTTTTATGCTCGTACGCCCACCATCGACTCATCAAAGGAAGTAATTCAAGCCTCGACTCTGGAGAACACCGGAGAGCATTCTGGGAAAAAAGACTGAGACTGAGAATAAGTACAGCGAGCTGACGGAGAAATGTGAAGATCATGTGAAGAGGTCTTGTTGTTGAGGTCTTGTTGCTGAGGTCTTGTTGCTGAGGTCTTGTTGTTGAGGTCTTGTTGCTGAGGTCTTGTTGATGAGGTCTTGTTGCTGAGGTCTGGTTGCTGAGGTCTGGTTGCTGAGGTCTGGTTGCTGAGGTTGCTGAGGTCTTGTTGATGAGGTTTTGTTGCTGAGGTCTTGTTGCTGAGGTCTTGTTGCTGAGGTCTTGTTGATGAGGTCTTGTTGATGAGGTCTTGTTGATGAGGTCTTGTTGATGAGGTCTGGTTGCTGAGGTTGCTGAGGTCTTGTTGATGAGGTTTTGTTGCTGAGGTCTTGTTGCTGAGGTCTTGTTGCTGAGGTCTTGTTGCTGAGGTCTTGTTGCTGAGGTCTTGTTGATGAGGTCTTGTTGATGAGGTCTGGTTGCTGAGGTCTTGTTGCTGAGGTCTTGTTGTTGAGGTCTTGTTGCTGAGGTCTTGTTGATGAGGTCTGGTTGCTGAGGTCTTGTTGCTGAGGTCTTGTTGCTGAGGTCTTGTTGCTGAGGTTGCTGAGGTCTTGTTGATGAGGTTTTGTTGCTGAGGTCTTGTTGATGAGGTCTTGTTGCTGAGGTCTTGTTGATGAGGTCTTGTTGATGAGGTCTTGTTGATGAGGTCTGGTTGCTGAGGTCTTGTTGCTGAGGTCTTGTTGCTGAGGTTGCTGAGGTCTTGTTGATGAGGTTTTGTTGCTGAGGTCTTGTTGCTGAGGTCTTGTTGCTGAGGTCTTGTTGCTGAGGTTGCTGAGGTCTTGTTGTTGAGGTTTTGTTGCTGAGGTTGATGAGGTCTTGTTGATGAGGTCTTGTTGCTGAGGTCTTGTTGCTGAGGTCTTGTTGCTGAGGTTGCTGAGGTCTTGTTGCTGAGGTCTTGTTGGCTCCTGTAAATGAAACCTACCCTGGAGGCCGTGCAGACTGATGTTCCCACCACAGATGCACTTCATCGACGTGAGCTTGTTGAAAATGCCAGATCAGTTTCACACGTTTGTGTCGAGGGAAGACACAGTGTTAGCATCAGAGGGATCTATACCACAGGTAATCAAACTGATCCTTCGCTGATACGTCCTATTGATTTCAGATTCTCATCACTGCTCAGCTTTAAGCTGAGGGACGCTATCAGTCATCTGTCAGTCTTCGCTCAGCTTCACTCTTCTCTTGACCCTTCATTGACTTGCCGGCCCGAGAGTCTGACTCTGTTGTCCCTGTTCAGAGATGTGACGGGTCTGAGAGGCCGAATGCAGGACAGGAAATGAAGTTTCATTTCCATCAAAGCCGCTATGTCTTCAAAGGTCTGTCATGGCGAGCGACGGCGGCTGACAGCAAATAAATAATAAAAGAGGTCCCTTTAATCTTCAGACTGTCACACCGGCTTCTCCGACATCTCTCTCATCTTCTACCAAAACTGAAGAGGAAGCAAGTCGGGAGAAGTTTCTGAAGATCTTCAAGGCACGCTAGAACTAAAAAAGTTAATTATAAAGACTGAAGACTTCCAATATGCTAACATTAGCTTCAATATGCTAACATTAGTTTTAATATCACTGATTTTGTTTTTACAGTCAACAAACCTGCAGCTGTTTCTCCTGACAATCTCATCCCTGCTGACCTCCAACACTTTTACAGGAAACATTCAGGATGTTTGATCTGCGTCGCATCATCATGAAACCTCACACCAAAGACAGTCCAGAAGTTCACGAAAGAATTCATCAAAAACTCTGTTGTGATGTTCAGAAATCCCTGGAGAACTCATCAGTTCTTTGTTCGCTCAATAACTTTTTAACAAGCCAACAAACAGAACCACAAACAGAACCTCTGTGACAGACGGCGATGCTTGAATCACACTCGTAGTTGCAGGGCTGGAAGCTTCGTTACCCGATGAAACATCTTCATCATCAGCTGCTCATTGCAACTAATAAACTTCTGAGGACGGGATGGATTCATGGATCCACAGTAAACCTGTATGATTTTTGGTGTGACATATTTAAATGGTTTTCTGATCTGGAGACTGTATCATTTGGGATTTCTCCTTCTGTAGTAAAACACTGCTTCAGTACGGCATGATGAACAAAGTAACATCCATCCTTCATTGTGCCATTGAGAAGTTCTAATAAAAACATTATAAAAAATGAATAACAATTAAGAAAATATAACTGAAATAAAACCTTTTTTGTTGTTGAATGTTTTCATCTACATCAGATGTTGGTGAGTTTAATTTGTCTGACTCTACTTTAACTGAATTAAAAGGAGTCCAGCTCATTAGCATATTCTTCAGCAATGATTGTCTTATGTTAATGAATCTGACATTAAAGTGTAACATCTGCATTCTGCCTGACTCATCTCATTAATATCTTTTTAATGACGTGAACGCAGCAGAAACGTTTCCGTTAACTCAGCAGAGAGGATGAGCCCGAGATGAGGTCACGGTAACCGGGACAACAGAACCAGCCGGTGCTGGTGGATCCAGTGACCTCGAGCGGGTCGTACCTGAGCTCGCCTGAGGCTTCACTCTTTATACGCTGTTGGAGTCTAAAGGTGGAGGGACGTTACAGCTCCATCCTTTCCTCCTCTTTATTACCACACATTAAAAAACCATATGGGTCATAATGGAGCTTAATAAACGTCGGCGTCGGCGCTCATGTGTGAAGGGCGGCGGGGCTGAATGTCTGTTTACCTTGTACATGTGTTTAATTAGCCTCTGCCATGCTACGCCGCGTGTGCACGATGGGTTCTCACTGATGTGAGGAGATGAAGACGACGGTAATTAGACCTGATAGATGGTAGATGGATGGAGGAAGGGATGAAGCTGCACCTGCTTCCAACCCAGACATGAGGCACTGTGTTGGCCTGCCAGTGGGATCGTTTGACACCTGGAAGTGTTCGGTGCTACAGGAGGACGACCGGACTGACACGTCATTACAGTTTGATTCTCGTCTGCTCCATCTCATCCTGAATGACGGACTGCAGGCTGTGTGGGTGGGCACAGCCACATCACCTACAACCACATCACCTACACTCACCACCAACACCGGAGTGCAGCAGGGTCGTGTGTTGATCCCTTCACTGTTCACACTCTACACCAACAACTGCACCATCTGTCACACACCACTACCTACCTCAACAACCGACCTCCAACCAAAGACTATCAGTCATCTACAAGCTTAAAGCAGTCTGTTCCCCCAGCTCGTCCTCTCCACCTGCATCTTTAACATGTTATCTGTTACTAATCTGACCAACCTCACATGTTTAATGAGTCTCCCCGCGTCATCCAACCTTGTGGAGCTGAACAGTAAGGCCGTGCACACACTGTGACCTTGATATCACAGGACGTCACACACCCACTCCATCACCGGCTCACCCTGCTGCCCTCCAGGTGCAGCTGCAGAGCAGCGAGGTGCAGAGCGGCTCGCACCAGGTGAAGTTTAATCCCTGCAGCCACGGGCCCCTTAAATAATGAGTCTGTCTGTTTGTTGGTATGAAGTCTGGAGCTCCATCGTGCAGACGAAACTCATGTGAGCTGTTTGAATCGTTGACTTCAGCCTCATCACCATCATGACCATGACAGTCTAATAAAACAACATCGTCCCTGCAGACGACGCACAGACTCACCTCTGGATTATTACCGAATGCTTGATTACAATAATAATTAATGAGCGTGCCGTGCCTGGAGCACAAGAGATAATCGTCCTGCAATCAGGTCAAACCGTGGCGGGGCTGTGTGTCAGTTATTGCTCTCACCAGCCCTGAGACATGTTTTAAAAGATGCAGCACAGACGGCACAGTAAGACAGTTGGCAGTCATTGTGTGACAGGCCTGCGTTAAATAAAAAGACATCACTCTCTAAAGCAACCGGCCACGCCAAGCTCCATCAGTAGTCTGTCCGGCGAGGTGGTCGGCGCGCTCAGGTGTTTCTTTCTTCCGTTCTCTGTCGGTTTTTCAGACACGTAAGCAGTGATGACTCGAAGCCGAGTGTGAAGTCAGACAGCTGGATGGAGACTGATGGTGACCTATCTGAGAAGATCGGCCATATGAACAGTGACTCAGGATTCGCTCAGTGAGTCAATTCTGCAACACACCTTCAAAAAAAAAAAACACAGACTGACTGACTCACTCAGTCAAAAACACACTTCAGTCCACAGTCCAGCACAGACAGTCACACTGACAATGAGCATCGTTAAATCACTAATTAACTGCTGCTAACTGAATCAGAAGCTTGTTCCACTGATTATATGGTGTCAGTTAAAGTGGAGACAAAGTCTGAGCGACCCTTTTCACAGCGTTTAGCCCCCGGTGGACAGGTGTCATGTTCACACCTTGTTGATGCTGATGTTTTCCCTCCAGTCCGATGACGGGCTCAGAGCTCGGAGCTTCTACTCCGGCCAGCGCCGTCCTCCAGTCGACGCCTCCATGCGTGATGGCTTCTCTTAATGAATTATCAGGATCGACTCGAGTTACGGCGCACAACGCCGCCAAATCCCTCTTTAATTGAAACATGATACAGAGCCGAGGCAGTGAGGGGTGATAAATTGGAACATCCGCTCAGTAATCAAACTGCCATCTGTTGCTGTGACGTCCTGTGAGGAGAGCTGAGGAGGAGAGCCCGGCCCACTCACGGCATCCAATCACAGTTCAGACGGCAGGCGGCGGCGCAATCAAGCGGCTGCCGTCGGCCGCCCGCCTCGTGTGATTTGACGAGACAGAACATCCAGAGGATTCATGAGGCGACACGAATCCATTCAGACGAACGACAGGAAGTGACAGGAAAGGGAAGGAAAGAAGGAAAGGAAGCCAAGATGGAAGGGCAGCACAGGTCAGGACGTCTGAATTTCAGCCAATCAGCAGGGAGTGTCTCCTCCGCCCATGCTGCGGCTGCTGCTGCCGCTGCTGGTGCTGCTGGGTAATGACCAGGCGGCATGCCCAGTTTTTTCCGCCCAGACGTCTGGTGATGAGTGTGGCGGAGCCAGCAGCCTCCTCAGCGTGCGGCCACATCAGACAGAATACATTAACCATCGTGCAAAAGGACGGACGGCTGACGTGACGGCAGGCAGATTAAGGTCAGTGGTGAATCATGGGAAAAAGGGGCAGATGCTGTCTTCAGCGGTGGATCACAATCACTATCCCTTCACTCATCTGTCATCTGCTCCATCGCCACTCCGTCGCTCAGAAGGGCGTCCAGAAAAAGATTACAAGTTGAAGATCCACTTCCTGTTTGATGCCTGAGTGACTGTGAGGGCTGCTGCAGTCATCTCTGTCCGGCCTCACTGATCTCCGAACAAAAGCACAACCTTAGAACTTCATCCAAACTGGATCAGATTTTAGACACAATATTTTTTTTTTTTTTTTTTTTCCCTCTGATGTCCTCCGACTGCTCAGCTCTCTGTGATTCAGCCGGACGGGACCAGATCTGAGCATCTTAGCCTCACGTAGCAGCAAAAGTGTGCAGACTGTAAAAGCCCATCAAGTCCCTGCATATCGTTTTTACAAGGAGGACACTTCCTGTTTCATGGAGGCTTTTGGACAGGTGGCGCTCTCTAGTGGTCATAGTTATAATGATGGAACAAAGGTGGAAGTCAGGTGAGTATAAAGAGTCAAAGTGGGAGGAAGTGAGATCCAAATTATGATGACAGTCAGTATTTTCAAATTAAAAGCCTTTTTAGAAATAATTATGTTTGCAATGCATCACTGACATGAAAACTGTCGACTTATTTAATTAAAACTAAACAGTGAAGTGCTGAAAATCTAATTATGGCTCAGTGCAGGCTGATATATTCTGATTTACAGGCGACAAAGTTCAGTTTAAATATTCTCCTACAAAGCTGTGAAGAACAGCTGCTCCTGTTAGCGGAGCTGATCATCAAGTATCAGGTGTGAAACCAAACATGCTGTTATCAACAGACACACTGAGGGCGTGTGCGCGCACACACACACACACACACACACACACTGTGCACTGGGTAGAATGAACACAGTATTGACACCATTAACACAACCAGCCAGTCGTTGAGGAGATGAAATGAGTCCGGTCAGGCATGAGAGGGCCGGCGTCGACCTCTGAAGAGCTCAGACACACAATCAGCTGCACTTCAACTGGAAAAAGAGATTTAATCACACACACACACACACACACACACACACACACACACACACACACACACACACACACAGGAGGCAGACCGACGCCCTCTGTAGCTACATGATGTTTCCATTGGACCTGATCTAGAAGAGCTAGAACTAGAACTAGACTGGTGTTGGACCGATGAGAATGAATGAGATGAGAATTAAGTTTATTATTATTATTTTACCGGAGGTAACAAAACAAGGCTGCCCTACACATTTAAATATACTGTGATAAAAAATCACAAAGTTTGAAGTGCACTTGATAATGAGTCCTCTGACTGTTAGCTGCTAATGCTAGCAGCCCAGGCTCCTCCACCTGCGGTTCCTCTAATGAGACTCTCCATTAGCCGCTCGGGTGACGCTCGGGTGTAAATGCCAAGTTTGACATCTGCCTATGTAAGGTGCTGATCTCTGAAGTAGCACTGTAAATGTCAGGCTGCTCATCACAACACACACACACACAGATGGTAGATGGACCGTAGGAGGCTTGTACAAGGCCGGACACATAATAGCATGTTCGCATAATTATGTGCCGCATTAGCACATGACAAAGGTAGACACCACAGAGGGACATGTGAAGTGGAGACAGGACTAAGTTAATGATGTTAACACATATGAGAGATGACACCTGCAGCACAGGGAGACTCTCAGATCAGCTACCAACTACCAGCAACCACCTACCAACCACAAGCTACCACCTACCAACCACCAGCAACCACCTACCAACCACAAGCTACCACCTACCAACCACCAGCAACCACCTACCAACCACCAGCTACCACCTACCACCTACCAACCACAAGCTACCACCTACCAACCACAAGCTACCACCTACCACCTACCAACCACCAGCAACCACCTACCAACCACAAGCTACCACCTACCAACCACCAGCAACCACCTACCAACCACCACCTACCACCTACCAACCACAAGCTACCACCTACCACCTACCAACCACCAGCTACCACCTACCACCTACCAACCACCAGCAACCACCTACCAACCACAAGCTACAACCTACCAACCACCAGCTACCACCTACCAACCACAAGCTACCAGCTACCACCTACCAACAACCAGCTACCACCTACCACCTACCAACCACCAGCTACCACCTACCAACCACAAGCTACCACCTACCAACCACCAGCAACCACCTACCAACCACAAGCTACCACCTACCAACCACCAGCTACCACCTACTAACCACAAGCTACCAGCTACCAGCTACCACCTACCAACAACCAGCTACCACCTACCAACCACCAGCTACCACCTACCAACCACCAGCTACCACCTACCAACAACCAGCTACCACCTACCACCTACCACCTACCAACCACCAACTACCACCTACTAACCACCAGCTACCAGATACCACCTACAACCAAAATGCATATTAGTGTTGTTTGCTGTTTTGTTGTGCAAAAAAAATGTATGATGATGTTTTATGACCTGTCAATACTACTGTTGAAGTTTGTTTAGATTTAGGAACAAAAAACATGTTAAAGGTCCTACAGACGGTTTTATTGTATTTACGGAAATATTTGATAAAATAAATGATAAAACAAACAAACACAAAACGGCGCCTGAGAAACCTGCAGGTGACATAAAAGCTCATACAAGCTCCATAAAACACAGAATATTCATAAAAGAAAGTTTAAATCTGAAACTGGAAGATGGATTATTCATTAAAAAGTTGACTTGCAGTGGAAGAGTCAGAATCCACAGGAACAGCAACATTTTGTCATTTTTCTGAGGATGGTCTCACTTTCCTTCAGCACGAAACATAAAACACAGTTTGTCGTGTTTCTACACGATGAGAGCTTAGTGCAGCCGATGGACAAGCTTTAAAAACTGTCTATAAAGTGTATCGGTCGGGGATAAAGAAATGTATTTATATGGAAATGGTTTCTTTAAAAGGTTCCATAACAATGAACAAGGGAAATGTAAATGTGTCTTGTTTTGTGTGAACAGAGGATACATTCATATGCAAAACCTCGAAAGAATACATGCAACACTACACAAAGTTCACGATAAAAGCAGAGAAAGAAGAAAGAAGTAAACCTGCAACACTCTGAAAATGTCAAACAAAATGGGACAAAATGGGGTCTCTTCAAAATGCCAGCTGAAGCAGGGGTGAATGTCATGTTTTAAACATGCTACTCCAGCAAAGCCCCTCTGGTTTTTCTTGTTTTATATATATATATATATATATATATATATATATATATATATATATATATATATATATATATATATATATATATATATATATATATATATATATATATATATATATATATAGGATGGTTGGTTAGACTTCATTGTGTGAGAACAACAAGGCCGTAATAACTCAAGCCAATTGCTGCCTGCTGCCATGACAACAGGGCCTCAGCATCTTCTAAAATAAGACCGAGGCGGGAAAGATTAGAGGAAGCTGCTGGGGCAACCCCCCCCAAAAAACAGACAGAGGAGAGGAAGGACTGGCATCGAACACAGCGACTACGTCAACAGACGGAGGAAAACCGAGCTGAGGTACGACAGAGCCGAGCAGGAAAACATAAAAAGACGATCACTTGAGCTGAGAGGCAAACAGAAGCATCTGCTACCTTCATCTACTCCATTCACATCTAATTAGAAACACAACAAGCCGACGGGAGATTATCTGATGGAAACCAGAGTGAGAAAATAACAATGCACCAGTGGGCTGTGCTGTCGGGACACCAGAATTTTAATGCTAGAAAGAGCTGATTGAAGTCACAGAATAAATTGAACATGAAGGCTCGCCAACAGCCAAACACCATCCAGGTCAGCAGCAGCAGACCCAGCAGCAGCTAATATCACTGACTAGTCCAGCAGCAGTCAGCCCAGCTCGGCGTCTGTCTTTCAGCCTTTTATTTCACCAAGCTCTCACCAACCACTAAAAGTCAGTCCCAGATTTACTCTTGTCCGGCGGCTTCTTGCTCGCTCACTCTCTCCTTTTCTCTTCTTAGCTTCCTCCGTCAGCGTCAAATCGCTTGTTACAACATTTCACATCTCACAATACAGGCATCTAATAAACTGAGCTAACAGCAACTAACAGCAGCTACAGCTGGCAGCAGTTTTCTTCACTTCAGTTGGTGGTGTGTGACTTTGTGCCGTAAAGCGTTACGTACTTCACCGACACCGTTCACCTGATCACAGGTCAGTGTGGATCAACAGGAGGTCACAGACGTATGAATGACATGTACATGTTACTGTTATCATAGATGGACAAAACTGTCTCTCGTCTTTAGACGGCTGATATACGAGTGACAGGAAGTGCTGCGATGTTCCTGTGAAGGTTTAAACGCCGTGGCTCGCAGTGAGGAGATAGTTTTCATGTAATCTGTGTGAGCAGACGACTTAAACCCAAACAGCATGTTTAAAGTCGGAGCTGCAGGAATGGTGATAACTCTCTGTGGACTATCTACAGCTCTGTTTGCATTTCACAGTCATTTGATGCTGTGTTAATATAGAAAACATAGATGTGTGCAGCTTTAAACAGCCCAGCTCAGATGCAGACTCGTGTTGGACTCCTTTAATGCCTCCAGACTAAACTCTACTTCTCTCCTTCATAACATCTAAAAAGGAGTCATGAGTGTCTGAGTGCTGATTTGACAGCCCCCATTACAAGTTTCAGCTTTATTACACACACACACACACACACACACACACACACACTTACTTTATAACTTCATGGTGTCAGAATGTGTCTGTGTGTGTAATCAGCAGTGTTCAGACTGGATTAATGACGTGTAAAGACATTTAAGACAAGAACACGACTGGTTTATTGAAGACAGCAGACAGCACACACACACACACAAAAAGAGGACAAACTGTGTGTATCTGTGTGTGTGTGTGTGTGTGTGTGTGTGTGTGTGTGTGTGTGTGTGTGTATGAAGGTAGTTTGGACCGGTTGTAACAAATCAGCAGCAGCAGCTGATTTTCTGATGACAAAGGCTGAGCGTCACACCTCCTTTGTCTTAGCAATTACGTGTGTGTGTGTGTGTGTGTGTGTGTGTGCTGTAATCTCTGCTTTCTGCTGATATCTGTCCGTTCATCCTAATGAGTAAAGCGAGAGACGAGCACACAGACCTCCTCTCTAACGCTGCCGGCTAATTGGTCGTTAACACGACGTTGCGGTGGGCGTGTGCGAGCCTCGGAGGGCGTTTGATCGTCTCGTGCCGTAACGTGACGACGTAACAGCTCATGAACGTTGTCACGGTAACTCAGTTGGGAGGCAGCGAGAGGTCAGCAGGTGAATCTGAGCCTCGTTACTGACACTGATGATGAGCGACAGTTTGTTGTTTTTATCTGATGTTGCTTTAACTGAACTGACCTTTTAATATCTTCACGTTAGAAAAGACGTGTTGAACATTAAACACACAGACACACACACACACACACACTTCCAGCATAATTATTAAACATGAACTGAACGTGAGTCAACCCCACTGGAAGCTGACACACTTCACGTGTGACTCATCCCGCCTGATTTAGCTGCATCCAGCTGTTTGATCGAGGTGTAGGCGGACGCAGAAGTGGTGACAGTAATAACGTCCACCGACACCAGACGGACCAGCTGCTCCGTGCCACATTGCATTCTGGTCTATTTCTGCTGTCGTGGCTCCAGAAAAAGAAGTTTGTGATTCAGAAGAACCCCAAAAACAAATGAATGGAAATATTCTGGGACATTGTTCTTCACTGGACGAGGAACCAAACATCACACTGCACGGAGACAGATCAGCACGTCATCTTCTCCTCTCAACCTCTCACCTGACACACACACACACACACACACACACACACACACAGTCTTACCTTCATAAGAACGGACTCGCTGAGCTTTTCTCTGTTGACGATCTTTATGGCGACTTTCTGACATGTGACACAGTGGATGCCGAGCTTCACCAGACCTGAAACAAACACGAGAAGTCAGTTTATTCAAAGTCTGTGTGATGGACGCTGACGGGACGTTTTCTGACGTGCACAAAAACAAAAAAGGAGAGCGATGATCTGAATTAATGACGTCACATTCAAGGTTTCCTGTGTCACAGCTGGACACCTCAAATAAACTCCACAGACACAGAGAACATGAAACACAGGGACACTGAATGAAGCTGGACGCCTGTTTGGACGTTCAGCTGTTTCACTGACTGATAAATAAAAGACGTATGTAGAGGCAGTTTGTAGCTGGTGGCTGTCAGTAGCTGTATCTCTCTCAGCTGTCTGTTGTTTGTCGGTTGCCGGAGCGTTAAACAGGAGGATAAAACACTCTGTAACTGCCGAGTCTCTTTTTCATTGTGTACTTCTGAGAACTCGCTTGACTCTTGTGCCGTAACAGAAATGTCAACACGCGGTACCTTTATCTTATTAAAGCCACAATGGCTCCATCCATCTCTATCAAAGCTCTGACACCAGGGAGGGCGTTTCACTTTGTACTGAAGGTCTGCAGACGCCGGTGGAAATGCCACAGCGCATATGCACCTCTTCATTACCTCGCGCTGCATATATATTTCACGGGAGATGAGCGTCTCACTATTTGAAAGGTGATTTCCCTGCGGGGGTCTCGGCTGAAACGAGCAGAGCCGTAAGCAGTGGGGGTGTTTGGGCCAGCACGGCAGCCTGGGGGCTCTTTTATGTCTCCAGTTAGAAATGAAATGGGATCCTCGGCGACATTCACTGGATCTCATTGATCTTGTTGTCAGAGCGGCTCGAGGACGGCTACAAGTGCTTACCACAACACAGGGCTGTAAAGACTGCTGTGTTTGAGGCTCACACACACACTCATCCGACATGTTATGAGAGGAAGTGTGGAGGTGTGCAGAAGGAGTGAATCATCCTCTGAGGGTTTCTAAGTTGAGAGTGAGAAGGTGAGCAGACAGACAGAAAATTAAAGGTTATATGTGTCAAATTCACCACCAGATATCTCACCAAGGCACGGCATCTCAGACGATACGACCACCAGACTCCACTGACAAAACCAGCAGCTTTATCTGGCACATTTCAACAAACAAGAAACAAAATAAAACCCACTCAAACAGTCTTTGTTAGTCTTTTATCAGTCTGTCCAATAATCACACCGGTTCAGTCAAAATAAATCACCGATCCCGTCAAAGAGCGTCCAGTAAATGTGTTTTTACAACCGACAGGCTCAGATTGTTTCAGCTGTCTGACAACATTATGACAAAGAAAGACCTTTTATAGTTTGCCACACAGGAAATAGACTGACTCACTTCTGCAGCCAGCCTCAAGTGGACGTTAGAGGAACTGCAGTTTTGGATGACTTGGGACGAAGGCCATGAGGAAAACATTAGTGACTGCAGACGAGTTCAAAAATTCAAACTCTGCAAACAAAGAAGAGACTAACTGCTTCATGAGTGACGTTAAATTACATTCATGTTTCCAAACACGGCTCCTCTGGGGATGGAAAGCTATTTAAAGTCTATGTTACATCGACATGAGCCCAGTGAGAGCTGTAAGAATGACTTATCCCCACTAAAAACACATTTGCGCTCCCATAATCTTCTGTGTAGTTTTTCTTTTCTCGTAATCACTCCTCTGACACCTAAATGTGAGCGTCTGTCTGAACAAACTGCTGTATGGTTTTAATCCAGCCCGGCATGAACATCATACAAGCACTTTATGTTTGACGTTTTTCATTGTGCTCCTCAGTTATCTGAATCAAACGAGGCGCTGAAGTAATAATCTCTGACATTCTCACACCCAGAATCACCCACTTTGGTTCTTTGTCTCATTTAAAAGAACTCAGGATGGATGAGTCAATGAAACCTGTCAGTGTGCACTCTTGACCGGACTCGTCGTGTTTTGTGTTTTGTGAAGTTACAGCTTCAACATCCTGTAACTCTCCTCTGATAATCTGACGCCTGTGGCCTCCTGTTGATCCACACTGACCTGTGATCAGGTGACCTGTGATCAGCTGACCTGTGATCAGCTGACCTGTGATCAGGTGACCTGTGATCAGGTGAACGGTGTCTCTGTCAGTCGTACGTCTGTTCTCACACTATGTAACTTTGGGCTCCGGGTTGGGAGAAGTACGTAACGCTTTCCGCCTCAAACTCTACGTTCACCTTTACAGAGAGCACGAGGAGTCCGTGTGAGACCCGTGGGGTGAATCCAGTTTTTGGATAAATGAAGCAGCGCTCCGAGCACTTTGTCTTGTTTTCTGATTGAGATATTCTAAATATTAAAAACTCATTTCTTGGCTCTGGATAGAGCCGTCTCCATAGCAACACACAATGAGGCTCATGGGTACTGTAGTATTAAGCACCTGAGAAACAATGTTGAAACATTTAGAAACAACAGCTGGTCTCATTAAATCACTGGGGAAACTCCTCGTCTGTGTTGAGTGACAGAAATATTGCTGTTAACATTAAAACAAGTAAAAACTGAGCTCTAATAATTACTTTAAAGAGATTTGGACCTGGAGCTGAGTGTTTTTTGTAGTCATGACTAATTGGAATCAACACAGCGGCTGATAATTATGTTGAAGGACTGACCACAGGCACAACAGTCCCCTGAACAGTTTAAATGAATGAACAGAGCCAGCTGGAAGGCGCCAATACGACAGCATTAATGACAAAACAAACACTGAATGAATGAAACTCTCCACAGGATTAAATGAATGTCGCAGACAAAAAACTGGAACAGCTGAGACCAAACTATGAACTTTTAGACCCGAGAGGCAGAACTACTGCACATCCATCCATCCATCCATCCATCCATCCATGCATCCATCCATCCATGCATCCATCCATGCATCCATCCATCCATCCATGCATCCATCCACCCATCCATCCATCCATCCATGCATCCATCCAGTAGAGGTAGAATCAATGCTGGACACACTGAAGCTGTTCTGGCAGCTCACGATGGTCCAGCACGTGACTGAGACACATTATGTTGGATGAGCTGGAGTCTGATGTCGTATAATGTCAGTAAAGAAATGTCATTCTCCATATTTGTTTGGCTTTGTTGCGAGACTGGAACATAACATTACAAAAGTTCGCCCTGGACATTTTCCTTCCACTGCAGGAACTTCTTGAAATCTTCTGCTTTTCTTTCGTTCTCCGCCCACTTTGGGGAAGAACCGTGGAGCTAAATTTGGGCAGCGCTGAGGAGAGAACACCGGGGTACTTTCCGAGGCTGTCAATGGATGATTTGGTACAGCATATGTGCTGTCACACTGCAACAAGGACAAACTACAACAAGCACGACAGCTGGTGTGTCTGGGCGGAAAGAGGGACACAAAACTTTATACAACAAACCCGAAAAAGACAAAGTGGTTCGACACGTTGGATGGGGTCCGTTTGTACCAACAGATGGACCCTCTAAAGCTCATCAATAACACCAGCACCACTTCAGCGGGTCCTGTGCCACCATCCTGATTTTTAAAGTCACATAGAAACACAAGAAAGAACTTTGCACCGAGTCTCAACAGTCCCCAAGAGTTCTGGTAACGTAAGCCTCGTGTTACAGGTTGTTAAGCTCCTGCTGTTGAAAAGCACTCTTGCTTCTTTACTGGGATAACATCCGTAGACAAACACATCCACACCTCGGGGTAATTCAGAGTTTCTATTTTCACCAAACCTACACGGAAACTGGAGCTTTCACAACAAATCCACACAGAGCCTGAGAGGGGGAAAACATCCGAATCCCACAAAGAAGAGAGTTTGAAAGGAAGCACCCAAATCGGATTGGCTGTCAAAGGCTGATTTCCATAAAAAAAGGTTCAAACTTTCCTCGACTGACAGGCGGGATGGGTTCACACAGACTGCCTGAGTTCCCCCGCTCGCTCAGCTATGCAGGACGTGACGTCCGGCGTCTGTTGAACGTTTTGTTCACATTATAAAAACGTTTGGAGCTGGTGGATGAGGACGTCTGGGGTCCAGCAGGAGTTAACACTTCACCTTGACATTTAGGATTGTGTTCTTCAGAAACCTGAAATGACACATTCGCACTGTTTACCTTTAACGCTGATACTGAGGGGAACAGCAGGCTGAAAGTTTCCCGGAAACTCCCTGAAACTTTCTCCAATGATGTGACAAGTGTCTGCAGAGACATTGAATGTGTCAAAAATACTGGAAGCTCTGAATGTTTGGAAGTGTTTCCTCCCAGAGCAGAGAGAGCTGGCTGCCCATCGCACCATGCGTGAACCGTCATGATACGACTTAAAGAAAACACTGAACACGTCCCGCAGAGCTGTGCGCGGTGCAGTCAGCGGTAATTAATGTCGACAGGTCAGCTGTCGTCTGGCGACCTTCAGCCGTCACACTCCCACCCCTAATGTGACAAACACTGTTCTCAATGTCAGGTTTGCTTCCAATCACTCAGTATGTTGAGTATGAGTCAGAGATGAGATGGATACAGAGAGCAGTGAAGTCCCACCCACACCGGAGGGGGAAACCGCTCATCGCTCTCCAACTCTGTTAGCGTGAAGGTGCCTCCCTGTCACATCTGTCTGTAAGCAAACCACAGACAGACGCCTGAAAGCTGCCGTGTGGTGGGATGCACCATCCACAGGGTCGAACACAAAACTGAGTTTTTATAAGCTGCACAGACGCGATAAGACATGAGGCATCAGCAGGACGGATGAAACTGTCTGCTTCACAAAACGGCCTCACTGTGGCGTGATCAGTTACATCAAGAGTGAAGAAAATAAAGTCTCTAACTAATCGCTGAACACATCAGAGCGAGGCCTCCTGAGCGGAGAGATCTCTCAGGTTTTGGCACAGAGAAATCTTTTCAGTCATGACGTGCTCGAGGCTCCTGGACCTGCAGGCCACAGTCACACGGCGAGTAAAGCCGGCAGTCAAGAGGCCTCTGCACCACTCCAGGTAGAGATTTCTAACATCAGGCAGCCAAGCCAGAAGAGTGAACCAAGCAATCGAACGGCAGTCCTCTTCTTTCTTCAGGAGAACTTACTGATAATGAGCATGTCGCAGTTGCTGTGTGTGAACTGCTTGAGGGTAAAATAAAGGAGAGCAGGAAGGAGGCAGAAAACTGGAAGCTCGACAGGAGGCACAACATTAAACTTCCAGATAACTGAACTATAAACAGAACCACATTCAAGCAGAGAAACAACAGCAGATTGGATGAAGTTTGAATGGTACGAACAGTCACAACAGCTTTGTTGATCAAGGATCAACCATTGTTTGATTGACTTCAACCATGAGCGTGAACTTTCCCTGACCTTAGTCGAGTAGTTTCAGGACCCTAAACTTCAGCAAACCTTTAACCGTAGTGATGGAGAGACACTGAGTCGAATTGTCTGACAGACTTGATCTCTTCGATCCAAACCATCTCAGTGTTCCTCAGAATCAGCTGCTCTGACAGGGAGACAGGAGGAGGACAGACGTCTTCACCAGGCTGAGGAACGTCAGATATTTCCTGGACAGAAAGAGTTTTCTGCTGCACGAGGAATGAACTGTTTTATGTACTGATCCATACATTTATTCTCCTGCACAGGTCAGAGTGAAAGTAGAAAGCTTGCAGTGAAAAGGGAGTTTGATTGATGAACGTTAAATTATTCATACTGGACAACCATCAGGACAAACTGAACTGGGGTTCAGACTCTTGCTCAAGGACACTTCAACACGTTGTCAAGAGGAGCTGGGGACTGGCGCGTCCAACCCTGCAGACAGCAGGAGATTTGTGGGACATGAATGCTATTGAAAAGTCATGATTCATCAACCATCAAATTATCCAGGAAACTTTAAAATGTGAATTTACAGTGAGGGGAAACATTCCCGGACCGGACTCGACAAAGTGCAGCGGGCGCGTGAAGAAGCTTGTCACCCCTCAGCGGACTGCCGTGGAGCTCTGCGGGGCTCTGATGGAGTTTCCCGGCTGTCAGCGAGCCATCTGTAGCTGTCCGACTAGATTGATGAGCCCCACTGTCTCTCACGTTTAAATCAGAGCTGCCACCAAAACTGAGCTGCGGCCTATTTACATCTTATTATGGAGCATCCGCTTCGTTCAGCCAAACGGAGACGTGCACTCAAACCTAATGAAACAGGACGCAGAGCGTTTACTTCCTCATTTTCCTTGCTGTTATTCCCTGTTGGTTTCAGAGGTTGTGCTCGGACCTGGTCCAGTCCGGCTGCTGAGCGCTTCTGTTGCATGCTAACAGCAGTAAAATTAGTTGCAGGTTATTAGCGGGTTAGCTACTTTAACCAGCGGCTAGGCTAAAGCTATCAGTCCATGGAAACTCTAAAATACCACGAAGAACACCTGAAAATACTGCAGCTGGTTCAGACACCGGAGGACAAAGCAAACATCAACTTCATGGAGACTTTGGTACATATTCACTATTATTAAAGATATCGACTGATCCTCACTTCTGCCTTGTAATTGTCTGCCTTGCTGTCAGTCATTTAATACCGTCCTCCTCCGTTCTAACCAATCATCTGAGTCCAGGGTGCCCCGCTGTTCTGTAGCATCGATTAGCCGCCGCCGCCGGTTTACAATGAGGCAGAGAGGTTTGCAGCCGTCCCGACAGAGAGATGCTCCGGCTGTCGTGGGCTGCCCACCGAGACTAATGAGATCACGCAGACAGAAATGGGCCTGAACATCGATTTCATACCATGAATTAGGCATCACGGACGGTTCAGCTGTCCCACTCGTGTTTCCAGATCAGTGAAGGAATATTGGATTTGAAATGATCAAGGTTTGGTGGACAGCTGTGGTTTTTCAATAAACATTTTCAAGGCATCTTTTTATTGACGTTTGAAGTAAATGAGCAGAGAGGTGCGCTGCGGAAGATTAAAATAAAACAACACGTGGTTTGTGGCCAGAGGCACTTCAGCCTCGTCAAGGCCTTCTGTCAGGTCTGTGATGGTCAAGTCAACATTTACACCTTTCACACCAAGAGGCAACCAAAGTCACAAACTGCAGTTCCTCTAACGTCCACTTGAGGCTGGCTGCAGAAGTGAGTCAGTCTCCATAAGTCCCCATGTTAGACAGCAGAAATAAACATGTTCACAGCCTGGTACAAAAACAGTTTTGGTCTCTGTAGCTAATTTCCCCGTTCATGACAACTGTACTGAGGGTGAATTTATATACAACTCACCTGTTCACATTACATTAAGGCTTAAAGTTATGCAGGATTGGCCCCTGAAGTTTAACTCTGTCACTCCACTCACTGCCTCCGTCACAGTCTTCTTCTGTTTGCAGAATTGTAGCAAACGTTGATCTTGAGTCGCATAAAAGTTGCATGAAATCTGACGACTCAAATCTGAATGAATGAATCTGATGTTGCTGTTCACACGGTTTAAAACAGACCTGAGTGAAGCTGATGGATCTGGTTCTGTCTGCAGTGTGAACGTAGCCTTAGCTTCACAGTTTTATGTCTGAACAGCTGTTTGCATACGAAGATCAGCAAAATGAGTAAAAATAATTCATGTATGACCGAGACGAGAGGAGCTCATGTTAACTGCTGAGAGACGCTGAAGGACACCAACATGAGGAGAGTTCACCGACACAGGTGACTTGAAATGTGCTTACCTGTTTTCAGATCAGCACGTTGAGGGCAGGACGCAGCCGTCCAATCAGCGGAGAGCATGAGGAGAGAGCAGAGGAGAAGAGACCAATGGTTAGCGCTCAGCACAGAAATCTACCAGGCAACAGATGACGGAGACGCTCAGCTGCGGCAGCCAATCAGCTGTCTGTTTGTGTTTTAACGGTTAATTCTATTTTACATGCAGAGAATCGAGGCGATATCTGTGTCAAGGTTAGCCTCCCCTCCTCCCTCATCTGACTCCCCCTCCTCACCCCCGCCTGCTCCCCTGATGATATGAATCCATTGAATCTATTGAATATGATTTCCTCCCTCCGTCTCCACATTCTGACAAAGCTCCCCTTTCTCCATTAATGAGGTAATCAGCTCCTCCTTTCTTCCCCGTCTTTTCCCTCCGTCAGCGTGGAGAGAGGCTGAGAGGGGGAGGAGGAGGAGGACGAGGGAGGCCAAGAAAGCAGGTCAAGCCTCGAGAGGGAGAGGAGGAGGAGAGCCAAAGGCTCCGTGCCGCGTTCAGGTCATATCAGAGGAGGCAGAGACGTCGAGCGGCATCGCTAATAAACACAAAGACGTCGACATACGTGGTGGAAATATCTGAGATTCTGGTTTTAGTTTCATTTTCTTTGATCGATTCTTCCGCCTGAGCTGACACACATCATCTTTTTGTAACATCTGAGCCGACAGAAACATCCCACGTGTCCTACTTACTGTAAAACAACCGCCGAGCAGCGCCGGAGGAGCTCACATCAGTCACACCAGTCAAAGTATCTGCAGCAGGAAATACAATACAAGCCAAACTCTGGAAGTGCGACGCAGCAGTGAAAAGTTTTTCAACCTGGACTCGCAACTTTTCAGTTTTTGCTTCAAAATTGACGTACAAGAGCAGACGAAGAGTCCGTCAGCAGAGAAAGACTCTTCATGTGACGGCCAGCTGTTATGTCATCGTTCACTGAAACGTTTCAGCAACATTAAACTCAGAATCTCAGTTTGTCTTTCTTCTCCTCGCTGCCTCACTCGTATCCTCAAACTCTTTATCATGATCAGAATTCTGTTTGTCTTGTTCATTTGGACTTTTCAGCTCACACGATGAAGTCCATGAGATTCCGGTAGAAAGCTGCAGAGCTCTCTGATTTACTGTGTTTTATTTCCCATCATGCTTCACTGCAGTAACAGCCACAACAATGGAAGAGGCAGACACGGCTGCTGAACGCCTGATCAGTTCATAATAATCAATAATTACAAAGTGTGCAGAGAAACACAGGGTGTGTTCACACACACGACCACGCGAGCACACACACACACCGACATGAACGAGCTGGTTCCTGCTGCGTGTGTGTCACCAACGTTTCCACAGCGTTCAAACAACATTCAGAGACAAAACACGCTGAATCCTACTGAGGTAAAAGTACACAAGTATTATCAGGAAAATACACTTCATGTACCAGAGTACAAGAGTCCAGCATCAGTCGGGGTATAAAATATTTAAATCTGTACAAAAACAAACAGACGATACTTCATTCCACACTGAACCAAGTGATCAGCAACACTCACACCTTCTGCCGC